>JARHVA010003256.1:852500-955000 GCA_037957365.1 Torreya grandis
AAATTAAAAAAATATAAATAATAAAAATAATTTTTTTAAATTTTTCATATAAAACATTACTATTAGTCTTAATGAAACTAACAACAATGGCTTGTTACCATTATATTTACAAATCCAACGCAATAACTACACTAAAAAAAATGTTTGTTGTTAGACGACGACATTAAAATACGATGCATTAACAACTTACTATATAGAATAAATTTTAAAACTATTTAAAATAACTATCAACCGAAACTAGGGAATGATAAACTCTTTCTTGATGTTGTTATCTGCCGATGAAAAATGTACTTAAACCCACCACTTACCTAATAAAAATGGTCAAATATTTGGGTAAAAGTACGACAAAAAGAAGCAATGTTAAAGTAATACTGGAAAGTGTAATTGTCAAAGCTAATTTATGCACTCCTTTGTTGACAGTGTTAGGAAATACAGTTAAGAGTCTACACCAAGGAAATATACTTTTCGAGGACTATTCCAACGCCGTTTTTGTTGCAAATTGATAAAATGTCTATGTTCTGTGTGTTAAACCACTTTTTTTATTATTATTAAATGTGGGAATCTTATTTGGGGCCTACACTGAAGAAATTAGGATGACCATAACAACCAAGAGTGCTAAGAGAGAGTAGATAATTTAAAATAATTAGACGCTAGTGGAAAAAAACACAGATTCAAAAACAAGTGATCATGGAATAATTAGACATTAGTAGAAACACCCAGAAAGATGGCCCTATTCCTGAGTAGAAATAAATATTCTTCCTTTATGGGAGAGAACATTCTCCAGCTCCACTGCAAATCCTCATCAATTATAACTATTGCATCCATCTTGAGATGTTATGCCTTTGTATTTTGTCCTTTACACTTGGTCGTAGAGCCGAAATTAGGTCTGATATCATATTTTCAGTCAGAAATAAAATAGAGTATATTTTGGTCCCTTGAAGAACCATCAATATCAGTTATAAACCAATCAATCTATAAGCAGAAGAAGAAATCTGGAATGTGATTTGGTGTATGGACAATGATAAAGCCCAATGCTATGATGGGTTTCCTCCAAGTTTTTCAAATATTTTAGGGAAATTGTAAAAAATAATATTCTCAATATTGTCAATGAATCATATCCCCGAAAAAAATTTTGAAGTATTTTAATTGTATTTTTTTAGCTTTGATCTCCAAGAAAGCTAGTATAGATTCTTTAGACACCTTCAGATTAATATTCCTTTGTAACACCATCTACAATATTATTTCAAAAGGTTTGGCTAATTATTTTCAAATCCTCCTCTCTTCTTATTTTAGAACAAAAAGATGGCTTTGTCTAAAATAAACAAATCTTAGATAATGTTATTTTACATGAGCTAATTCACTCAGTTAAATTGAAGAAGGAAGCAACTATGATCATCAAACTTGATATAAGAAAAGATTATGATAGAGTAAATTAGAACTTTCTTTTCAAAATCCTTAGGAATTTCATCTTTTTGGAAGCTTGATGTGATTGGATTAAATCTTGCATCTCTACTCCTATATTTTCATTACTTGTAAACAAAATCCTAATTGATTTTTTTAGTACTTTAAGAGCTATCTATTAGGGGGATCCTATCTCACCCTAGCTCTTCATCATCATGACAGAGGCCCTAGGTAGAGCATTATCAAAGGAAAAATCAATAGTTCTCATTAGGGGCTTCAAAATTATTGAGAATGTAAGCTTCTTTCATAGAAAATTTGTGGATGATATAATTCTAGGAAACTTTGCTCCCATTCATAAAATGGGAATATTAAATAAAATCCTTGATTGGTATCAGTGTGCTTTAGGTAAGGAGATTATCTTATTGAAATCAAACATTTTCATCCTCCATACTTTATATTGGAGACAAAATAAGATTAAACAAATTATAAGATTTTCTTTAGGTTCTCTTCCCAACAAATACTTGGGGATCCCCTTTTTGATGGTTGGACAAAAAAGTAATTTTGGGACAATATGATTATAAATTTCTAGAATTAATTGGATTTTTGGAAAGACAAATGGATCTCTTGGGTAGTTAAAATACAATTAATTCAAGCTACTCTTGAATCAATACCAATTTACTCAATGCTAGTCTTGGAAGCTCTAGTGAGTGTTAAACCTAGATTAACTAACATCATGAAAAAAATTCTATAGAATGGTCTAGTTAAATCTAATAAAATTTCATTTATGAAATGGGAATTGGTTTACTTACCTAATTCAAAAGGGGGAGATGGAATCCAAAAAATTTCATGATGAGTGAAGCTCTTTGAGCAAAAATTCTATGGAGAATCTATTAGGACAAAGACAAACTCGGAGCATCTTATTATAATGAAAGTATCTTGATAACATAAATGACAATGACCATATTTTTATTACTAAGCATTGGACGTATGGGTCTTATATTTGAGATTTCCTTGGGAGATGTATAACCCATATCTCTAACTCCTTCTGCTAGGAAAAAAAAAAGGACAATCTATTAAATTATAGAACGATGCTTAGTCTAGTGTGGGTCCTCTTTGCAATCATCCCTCATTCAATGTTTAGAAGAATTTTTTAAAAACGTATGGGGGTGCCTAGTTTGTAATGATTGGGTTGAAAATCAAAGTGTATATAGCCCTCAAAGAAGTTGGAAAAATACAAGTCTTTATGTATCCAACCATACCTTTGGTCTTATAATTTATTTCAACAACCTCATGAACTCTCACCATATTATTAGCTTAGATGATATTGATTCCCAAATATGGGTAGAGGAAAAGTATGGGTTCCTTAGGGGCTTCCTAAAGCTAACATAAATTTGTGGTTTATCATGAAGAAGAAATCTTTTTTATGGAACAAATTTTAAAAGACTGGTTTTCAAGGGCCTATTTGGTGTGTCTTCTATAAGAATAATTCTAAAACCCCGAACCACATCCTCTTTCATTATAATTTTGCCTAAAGAATTCGATATTTGTTTTTTAAGAAAATAAACATATTTTGGGTGGCAATAGATTCTATTCATAAATTTTTTATTAACTAGACAGAAGAGGACATGATCAAGTCAGAAGCATTTGGGAAATGACTCCGTCTATGATCATCTAGAGCTTATGGAAGGAAACAAACAATATAGTCTTTAGGAACCTGCCCCTCTAAATATCCTTACTCTTAAAATTGAGTCACTCATTCAATAGGTTTTAAAGGCTAATGTTATGCCTACTAAAAAGAAAAATCAATGGAGAGGAATGTTACATTCTCTTAAGATGGAATTTATTTAGAAACAAATTCAACCTCCCTCCTCAAAATAACAAATGGCTGATGGTTTCTTAGAAGCCCCTAAGAGAAAATTTTGTCAAGCGAGGCATACAAATGTAACCCAGGTATTTTTGGTGGTGGAAGCATCTTTAGAGATAATCGAGGACAAGTGTTATCCTATCATGCCTTTAACATTCTACGGTCTTCAAGCAATTCGACTGAAGCATTTTCTCTTCTTAGAGGATTGTGAATTGCTATTAAATCTAATTTTAGGAAACCAATTGTGGAAGATAATTCTCTCTTGATCATCAAAATTATTAAATCAAGAAGAATTGATTAGTGGCAACTCAATTCAATCATTCAAGATATTCTCCAAGTTATTCCTTTGCTTGAAGATATTTATTTTCTCCATAACTATCATGAGACTAACTCTCCAATGAATTTCTTGGCTATCTTTGAAACTTTTCACCTTCTTCCTAATGAAGATCAACACTATGAAGGTCACCTTCCCTAAGAAGATTACAGAGAATTAATTAGAAAAGACTTGACCCACTTACAACTTCCCATTTGAAGCTTTATATAATTTGGCTTCTCTTATTACTCCTTCAAGAGAGTCTTCCCCACTCTCTCTCCCTCACTTGTGTGTATTTTTCCTCCCTCTTCATCTTGCCACATTTCATTTTGGTTGAGTTTCATTTTTCTAGACTGTCGTCGATGGAACCAAAAATATGGTTATTTGAGAGTTTGTTGAGGTCTTTGGTCCTTTGTAGAAGGGGATGTTTTGTGGTTCATTAGCATTTGGCACTAGGTTTCTTTTTTTGTTAATGTCAATGGTTTTAATGGGGTTGAGGAGTGTTAAAAGCCTTGGTTGTGGAGTTGGGTTGATTAGTTTTTGAAGTAACGAAGGTTATCCTCCTTAAATTGGCTATAGTTAAGGAAATCATTTGGTGAACTTGTCATTCCTATTTTTGGAGTATTTGTGGCAATTTCTTCTCTTTTCTAAGGTTGGACATTGTCGATCTTTTGCTTAAGGATTTTTCAAGTATGGTGCTTAAGGGTTGTTTGTGATTGAGGAGCTTTAAGAGGCCATGGTGTTTGTCTTATGTTCAAATGTTGTGTAACTTTAGAATGCTTTTGCAAAGTAGTGGTCTTGAATAAATGCATAGAGGACGTTATGGTAGTTGGTGTCCAAAAGTTTTGACGGTGACTTTTTCCCTGCAATCTTCAAAGTATTCTATGGAGGTGCTTTCATCATGCACTCCTCCATTGCTCTAGGATAAAATTTATTTTATTTGTTAGAGAAATTCTTAATAAAACTTCTAAGTTTCTATTCTTTAATCTCCTCTCTTAAAATAAACTAATTGACTTTATCACCATTTAATTTTTTTTGAGTTTTTTCTTTATCTTTTTTTAATTCTTTTTTGTCTTCCTTTTTTTTATATTGATTACAATGCGATTATACATCCGAGAGATAGCCGACAAAAATCAAAGATCAAAGTTGGAGCCGCTGAGTGATAGGGCCCCAGCCCTACTATTACACCCCGACCTTTTTTTATCTTTCTTAATTTAATCTTTTTATCAAATCTTTTTATACCATAAAGTAAGACCCTTTTTTCTTTATTATTAATCTCTAATACAATGAAAGAATAATATTATTATATACATCCCATCAAAAAAATGTTTTTCAAAACCCCCAAAAATAAAAAAAATGAAGTCCATCCTGCATTTATGGGCTTGTTAGATAGGCGCCTCACAGCGAAGATTTAGCAAAAATAAATAACAGAAGCATCTTGCAATATGGAAAAAATGCATGACTTATGAACACGCACATGGTATCATTACGCTGGCCGCGCCTCGTCTAACACTCTTTCAAACATTTCAAGCTGACTATCTTTGTCAGCACGATTCATTTGAAGCGTTTTGAGTGTAGCATGGCCCACAATGCAGACTTATCCCTTCAACATTTTCTCTAGAAATGGGACTCGCTGAGGAGGATAGGTAGCTTGAGCTTCTTGGTTGATTCATGAAAACTTGATAACAAAAGAAATTAAATAACAATTCAATACAATGTGATGATGGAGAAGAGTTACAGACTTGAAGAATTGATATCAATTTATCGGTTTCTTTGTTTTCCAAGGATAAACTGAAGAGGGATGAGTTATTTTCATTGTCTACACAAATAAGTAAATGAAAACCAGAGCTTCTACCCATTGAACTGCTGCCCACTGTATATATCTCCAAAGAGAGAGAGGGGGGAGGTCGAGAATATGAAGTAAAACGCACTGCAGGAAACATCCATGAAACTAGGTGGGCCACTGGGCGTCACCAGATCCCCCCACACGGAGTTGGCGTATCCAGCTATCTTTCTTTTCTCTTTTTACTAATTTTTGGTCACTGTGCCACTTCTTGTTACTTCCGAACTATCCTCACCTTCCCCGGGATGTATGACATTACTAAATTTAAGATACCTTCAGTTGCAATATTCCGTCCTCCATAATTTTCTTACATAATATATGTATATTTTTTTCTGGCAAAATATTAATGTTAAAAAATAATAGGGTAAAATAAAAAGCAGATAATGCGCATTGAAAACCCCTCAATGAAGGGGCTTTTTACACACTTTATTTTAATTTATATATATATATATTCTTATAAGGGTTTTTTTACATTAAAAAGTTCAAGTTAAGTTCTATAATTATAGTGGA
This sequence comes from Torreya grandis, assembly GCA_037957365.1. Taxonomy (NCBI): domain Eukaryota; kingdom Viridiplantae; phylum Streptophyta; class Pinopsida; order Cupressales; family Taxaceae; genus Torreya; species Torreya grandis. Next base: position 858,432 of record JARHVA010003256.1, read on the forward strand.
AATCAATGTTGATTAATTTAAATTAGAATTATTAGATATTGTAATGTTTTTAATTATTGTTATATTTTACTATTTTAATAATATATGGAAGAGATCATGGGCTCTTATATGGTGTACGGTTGATATAACACTATCACATAAATATATGTAAAATTTATGTTGTCTTTGTACATTTGGTTAGGGTATGTACTTGCACATATCTTTGTTGGTTCGAAGAGCTCCAAAATTTTCTTGTAAAAATCATTTTTGTGTTCATTTTCTCGAGATATATCATCAAATAGTTTGTCTACTTTGTGTAGTATGTGCCCACAACTTTACCAACATATCTTTCAGAACATTTTCAAGCAATAACATCTAAAAAAAATTGTTGTAAATCATTTAATTTGATAAATATCATTACCCTATTCCAAACACCATTTTTGTGCAACGTTGAAGGATGGTTAGTTTGTCCCAATCACTACCCACAACATGAGTCTTTTCAGATAATTAAAACTACATCCCTTAAAACCTTATACACATGAAAAATAATACTATTTTTTTTAGATTAAAGTTTGCAAGTGTAATAATAAATAATATTTTTCTAAAATCAATTACATAATAAAATTATTTTCTAATATTTCAAAATCTCACTATTAAATCTATTTTCATAAAAAAAAATTGAAACAAATATTTTATATAATTTCTCACTTTAAATTAAAATACCATTTTTTTAATTGTCAAATCCTATTAAAGTTAATTAATATTTTTCTTTAATAATGTACTCTCACTTTTTTATTTTGTTTGCATTACATAACCTTCAACACATTTTCATTTTCATTTTCCTCTACCTTGTTCCCCATGGCCAGTGTTTCCTGTTTTCTCCCATCCATATTAGCATATCCTTTACATTTGGCATGTTGAAGTTTTCCACAACCTTTTGCTCCATCAGGACCATTCAAAACAAATCATCCTCTTCCTCGTGATCCATGCTTTTCTTTAATCTTGACCAAAAAGTATCCATCGATCAGTCTTGTAAAAAGCCCTAGAAGGCACCTATGAGTCTTTCTTTATCATTGACACATCACTAGGACAATGGTAGATAAAAGTAGCTTCCTGCTAAAAAAAAATCAGCGTCTCGTATATCTATGTGCACGTCACAACCAGCGTACATACTATACACTGGTTCTTCGGCCCATTCCATTTGGTAGCCCTCTAAATTTTTATCCAAACACGACTTTGTGGGAGTGGAGAGAAGACTATAATATGATAATCTCGAAGGTTCAAAGTCATCGGGGAGGAACTACTTAGCCACATAGATGATGCCCCACCATTGTTAGCTGTAAATGTTGTAGGGTATTTATCAGATCCACAATCGCCCGGGGGAAGGATGGGAAAATTGTGTTGAGTTTGTGTTTGACAAAGCCTATTAAAACTATACCCACTTAAACCAATATTAGCATGAAAAACATGGCTTTGTATGGTTCCAAATTTTAAATTAGGATATCATCATTTAAATTATATTTGCATTTTATATATACATATACACTATTGAATGAATGCTTTCACAATTTTCAAATCATGTCACATTTAATCGATATTTTGTCTTAAAATTTTACTTTCTTTTGCTTAAGTTTGTAGTGCACAACATTTAATATATTTTTATCTTTATTTCATCCTCTTTCATTCATAATGTAAAAATGTTTAACCTGTTTTCTCTCCAACGTTATCGGTATGTCCATTGAATTTGGGGTGTTCAAGTTTTTGATGGCCCTCTCTTTCAGCTAGACCATTCAAAACTACTCCTCCTTCACCTCATAAATAAAAAATATCTACATAACAATCTTATATAAATATTAGAAGACACCAAGGAGTTGTCTAATTCACCCATGCTTTACCACCAATGTGTCACTAGGATCACATGGGGGTCACAATTGACCTTTACTCTATGCATTGGGTCTTTGACTCATTCTAATTGACAACCCTCAAACTTGTCACAAATGAGTTTTTGGGATGTAGGTAAAAATAAAGATGAAAAATGTCAAAGCTTCAAATCCTTTGGAGAAGGAGTCACTCAACCACATAGATGACACCTGATCATTATTAAGAACCAAATATTAAGAGAATTTATAAGATCTCCACCATTACCTTGGGAGTGTGCTAAGAAAATTGTGATGAGGCATCATGTAATAGAGATTTCAAACTCAAAATTCATTGGGTAATTAATGGGATTTTAATCGATGGGTAATGTACATGAAATGAATCAATAACAATGGAAAAACATTTAGATGAATTTATAGGTTTATTAGTGAAGGCATTGTTAATTATTAGAATATGAAGGGTTCTAATCATGAAATTTAATGACAAATTATTAAATTCCATTGCATGAAAATGATGTGTAATTTATTAAAATTTCCATCATGATCTTCAATGCCATATTTAAAGGTGCACAAGAATAATAATTTTTCCTAAAAAGGTCAAAGGACCTCACATTTTTCATTGTGTTAGGAGGATTGACTAAATTCACTATTCACTAAATTCACACCTTAAAAGGTCTATGTATATTCCATGTGAACCCACACCATGATAATATTGCATCGTAATAAGTGACAAAGTCCATAGACCTCAAGCATAGTGAAACACAATTTATAAAACAAAGCATATATGCCATCTCACAAATAAACTTGTTCCCAAACTTTGCTAGGAGAGGTCATGAATGTGTCACTACAATTGGTGGAATGTCACAATCATGCAATGTCTATGAACAAACCACAATGCTAAGTCTAATTAGACACATTTACTTATATAAAAAATAGAGCCATTGTCCACATAGTACCCACCATAGAAGTTAATGCTGATAGAGATCTAAGCCTTGTGATTATTAACTCATCTAACCTAATTTTATAATGTAATGGATCTGTGCACCAAATTTCATTTTAAATTTCAAATAACATCCATCATGCAAGCATGATTGTGATATCACATGATTTAAACATGTGTTGTAATTACACACTATTTGTGAAACTTTAATCCAAAAAAATAAATTATCAAGTCTCACCATTCATGTGTTGTGGACCAAAAGGGTCACCACTCATGTGTTTTGGATCAAATAGGGTCACCAATGACTAAATTCATAACTAATAAAGTCTTTAAATATTCCACATGACCTCACTCCATGGGTTTATCATAAAAATTAGTGACAAAGTCTTTAGAACTTAAACATAAAGAAATGCATTTTATAAAATGAAACATCTATGCCCTATTATAATTAATCGTACTCCAAAAATTTTCAAGGGGAGGCTGTGAGAGTGTCATTAGGATGGGTGTCACATGTGAAAATCATGTATTATCTATGAACAAACAATAATGCTAAGTCTCATTGACCCATTTGTTTATATAAAAAGAGATCCATTGTCCATGTGGTCCCCACTATAGAAGTTAATGTTAATTGAAATCTATGTCTTATAGTTGTTGACACATTTAATTTAATTTTATAGTGTAATATATCCATGCAATGAATGCATTCTACACTTCAAACAATAAGCATCCTATCATGAGACTGTGACATCGCATGATGTAGACATGTGTTGTTGTAATTATACATTATCTACAAATACAATCCAAAAATGTAATGTTTCAAACCTTACTAACATGATTAGTGATAATGAAGTCCACATGAACTCATGAATATCTGAATGTGTGGTGGTAAAATTCATGGTCCAGTTAATTTTTATGCAATAGAGCCTTAAAAAAGCTTGTGTGTCCCTACATTATCAAGGGTTGATGCCATAATAGTGACCTAACCCTGTTTGCATGAAAATTTATAAGGTCTTGAAGTCAATAATTTTCACAAGGCCCATGACACTTATGGAGTATCTCAAATAAGTTAGTATAATTAAAATTTACCTAAGGAAAGACTTTATTGTGCTGACTAGTGGCCATTATTATTAACCCACATAAATTGATTTGGGTTGTGGCTTGGAGTTACAAGGTCAAGGACTCATAGACCCCACATAATTCATAAACTGGTTGTGGAGTAAACATTTATAGGATATCTCCCATTAAGGGGTCACTGGTAGATAAGAAAAATATGAAAGAAATAAAAGAGGTTGTATGTAATCCTCCTAAGCCTAGGTGGTTCAAACTAAATTTTGATGTAGCTTGTAGAAGAAACCCAAGAGCCTTAAGGGCAAGATGTGTAATAAAAGATTGTAGTAGCTTTTTGATAGAGCTTTATCCCTCAAGCTTTCTGATGGCATGAATAATGAAGTTGAATCTCAAGCCCTTGTTGCAGCAGTTAATCTATCTTTGGAATGCAGAATATCTTTCTTTGACATTGAAGGGGACTCATAGGTGGTGATCCAAGCTTTGAGTAAGTTGAGGGTTAAATCCTAGAAGATGACTAATAAATCAGATATTATATGGGCTAAGTTGGAAGTTTTTGAGGGTTGGAATTTATCTTATTATTTTTGTGAAAGTAATCAAGTAGAAAATTTCCTAGCAAACATGACAATTGATCAAAATGATTAAGAAAGGAAGGATAATATCAGTAGTAGATGGGTAGATGGCATGCATTTTGAGCAGATTGATTTTTAATCAATCTATTTTAGAAGGAAGTATTCTCTGAGGGCTGATTTTTTTATCTATTGTAGTGGTGTTAGTCTTTTTGTATAGTCCTCTAATTAACATGTTTGTTAGAAGGATTGGTTTTAAAATATTTTTCAAGAAAAATTTTAAGTTTTTTTGCAAAAATGATTTTGGATTTTCTCATAAATAAGAAAATATCAATTTTAGATTACAAACGACATCTTGCTCATTAGATAAATCATGTCCTTCAAGTGGAATGATAGACATAAGTCAGAGCATGTAGAGGGGTTCTTTGGTAGCACATGTCATCTAATTTTGGAGTGAAAGGATGGGCCTTTCCATTTAATGATGTATTTTCTTAATTCCTCTAAATTGGATTTTATACTTTTGCATAGGATAATGAGAATCATTTTCACAAGGTGGTTTCTTTGGATTGGTTTTAGCATCAAGTTTGTGCTCTAACTTTAGGAAAGATGGATAGTTTGAGTGTGAAATCAACAGGGTGGTTGCTAGTTTTTAGACATGCTAAGAATAGGGAGATGGGTTTCAGTGGGTCAATCACTATAATGAGGTTGTTCAACATTTTTTAGAATCTAGTCCTTGAGGTGGTAGAGGCATAGAAAAGGTGTTGGGCTTTGAGACTTTGGTTAATAGCAGATGTGTGAGAGTGAAATTAGACCTAGCCTCTCTTTTTGCATCAAATTTGTGCATGATTATGATAGACATGGATCAGATCCAAGCTATGATTGAGTTTTTTATCTTGCTAGAATATCAATTGGATTTACTCTCATAATTAGATGCCCTACCTCTTAGGCCTTTTTCAATCATGTCATTTTCTGGTAGAGATTTTCTTGGGTTTGTTCTGCTATTTGATGTTTAGAGAATTGGAGGCTCATTTCTTGGATTTAATTAAATTTGCTAAAGAGGTGGAGGTTTTTTATTTGGTTCAATTATATTTTTTAGAGAGTTAAGGGGTTAGCATGCCTGTGATTGAATATTTGTTGAATCCCATATCTGGTCTTGAAGAATGGAGGGCTATCAGGTATTCACTAGAAAGGGTGAAGGTGATTAAATGTCTTGAGAAAGGTGCTGTGAGGGGTGCATTTAGAACTCTACTTGGGTAAATTTAGACCTCCACCTTGGTGGAAGGGGAAATAACAACAATAGTTGTGGGATACTTTACATCAAGTTTAGAAATTTATGATTTTTTCTTCAATGAAGCATCCTATCGATGAGGAGGGTGGAAGGAAGATAACAAAGACTGTCATTGTGCAGATAGGGTAGGAATAAGAAGTCTTGGTAGTACCTTGTTCTAGTTAGAAGGCAACTTCAAACAACTTGATGCCTTGTAATTGTAGAATGATTGAACTAGTTATCCTAGGGTAAGATGTTGTTGATAGTTTTGACTATTTTATTTTACTGGTCTATAGTTGTTATTAGTTCATATATTCTTTTTTCTTAGTATTGGTTTATATAAACCTATTTTTTTATATCTGTGTGATCATATGCCTTAATATGGCTTAATGTTAAGCCAAATCAAAAATGTTATTTTTTATACTTTTTGTTGATAGGGTCGAGGACCCAGTATTTCCTCAGTATCAATTAAAAAACATTTATAGGATATTCTTGTATTATTTCAAGTGGCAAAATTTATGCCTTGTGGTATGATCAAAAAAGGCTTCCACAATGATCACTTACAATATTTAAGTTTCAACATCTACAAATTAATAATCAAAGTCACTTTACACTTTTGCACTGAATGTTATCCATGTGGTTAAATGTCCTTGATGTGTTAATAACTATGCCATATTTAATTTGTCTACAACCAAGTGGACTTGTAAACCCTATGTGATGATAATTTGAAACCATGAAATTTATATTATTAACCAAAAAAGACCTTTTATATTGTGAGACTACCTATAGATCATATCCATATGATGAGGGATGAGGGACCCTCTATAATAGAGCATAGTTTAAATGCACGATTGATTTAAGTCAAACAAATCGAGATGACCTTCATTTTATCCTATGGGTTGAGTAGTTTATAATAGGTCTTTACTAATGAAACTCTATAACTATATAGTGGGGGGAGGGACTCTATATCTATATAGTGGGGTGGGGGGTATTTTGGTGATTATTTTATTGAGTGTGATATACATGAACACTATGGCCTTTATGAATCTATGGATTCTACTAACCTCCAATCACCATGATCATGCCACTTGGTGAAGAACCTGCCTTTGAGAACATTTAATTTAAGTATACACTTTGTGGGATATTTGCCTTATGTGACTCCATTAACTTGGTGAATGTGTTACATGTGTGTGTGGAGGTGTTTTGGGTGGATTTAAATATAATAACCTTTTAGAATAGTCTAGTGAGCCAAATGGACTAAAAGGGCCATATTCAAATGACTTGGTGGCCAAGTGAGCATGGTGTGCCCACTATCTTAATCTCATTTCAATGTAACAAGTGTTGATATTTTATTAAGTGTGATCTCCATGACCACTTCAAAATTTATGAATCTATGGAGTCCAATAACCTATGGTCACCATGATCATGCCACTTGGTGAAGAACATGACTTTGAGAGCATTTATTTTAAGAAAACACTATGTGGGATATTTTTCTTCTATGACTCTATTGAGGAGTGATAGTCCATGACTCAGATCTGAATGCACTAGAGTGAAGGTAAACTCAAACCTATAGGCATCAAGTTAGTTAGATCCTTTTCCAACATATATTTTATATATTACACTTGCATCAAACCTAAACAAAATCATTGACATAACCATCCTAGGATGACATTAGTGTCCAAATAACTAGAAGTGTCAGATCTAGAATCTAATGAGTGTTATAGAACCATATTCTAGCCTATTGCCTACGTGTTCAAGATATATCATTATGTTATCATTATATTTAGCTAATTATATCACTTATTTATCATTTATATACATAGATTAGTTTTATTTTATATTTTTAACCTATACTTATCATAATAAATTTAGTGTATATTTATATATAAGTTTATCACTCAATTGGCCTAATATAGAATTGATTATCACCCTTGTGCATTATCATTTCTATATTATCAACCATAATATACCATCAAGATAGGATATAACATCTTTATCTAATTTAGGGTCAAACATTTGGTGAACCCGATCCATGTGAATGTAATTATTTTTTGATATAGGGTTTCCAAGTGTCATAGAATTTTAGCTTATTGTGATGGATTTTTAAATCTAAAATTTTACCTTAGGGTTTTATCCTCCTCTAGTCACAAGGGATTTGTGTGTGTATGTTTTCAATTGAATTATTCTTTGATTGAAATATTTTGGCATCTAAGTAAGTTCATTGTAAAATTACTTGAGTTATTTTCTAATTAGGTCTATATATTTAAAAACCTCTTTTTTTTACCAAAATTTGGTACAATTCTTTTAATTTTTGCAACTTACTATTTTTAGTAAATATTGGCATACAAGTCCAATGGTGTAATTATGTTGAAATTAATTCTTGGGTTACATAAAAAATCACATTTTATTCAAAAAATATTCCTTATTTATCATAATTGTTGATTCTTTATTTGGAATATTTTAGGGTTTTTGTGCATGTGCCACATGTGTGTGTGGATGTGTTTTGGGTGGTATTAAATATAATATAATAACCTTGTGTAGTAGCTTGAGAAGCCATGTGGACTACAAGGGCCATATTCAAATGACTTGGTGACCAAGTGAGTATGGTGGGTCCATTATCTTGCTCTCTTTGTAATGTAACATCGATAGTTATTCATTTATAAAAATGTGACCCATGTGAATAACCATATATACACATACTTTGTGAGATTTGTATAAAGTACAAACACCCATATGGATTTGATCTTAGTTGTAAGATTAGCATTAATTGTGTGGAGGCCACATGGAATATAGTGAATGTATTTGGTGACTTGGTTGGCAGTTTTACTTTTATTAATTTTAACATAGCCATTGTAGTTTAATCATGGCCATTCACAATCATAATCTATCACCAAAATAGGACCCTTACCATAGACCAGTTCACACATTAATCCATATTTAAATTCACAATACATTCATGGGATAAAATGAAAGTTATTTGCTATACATTTTTCCATGCACATTTATGTGTGTCGATTTATGTCTCATTCCTTCAATATTCTATTATAAATTTATATTGAATTAGTGGTCTTATTATTGATTCTTTAAATCACTCACTCATATTTCAACCTATCAAAAAGAAACAAAGAAATGTTCTAAAGGACAATAATGTGTGTGTGTGTGTGTGTGTGTGTGTGTGTGTGTGTGTGTGTGTGTGTGTGTGTGTGTGTGTGTGTGTGTGTGTGTGTGTGTGTGTGTACGTATATATATTAGATACCCACCATATTATCTGCATAAAAGATTTTTGAAGTTGTATCCTTCATGAAAAATTGAGACTTAGGCCACCTATACAAAATAATTATAAGTTTGTCACATGTTATACTATAATAAAAATTTCTCTATGTATGGTTAAGAAAAACAAGATCTAAAATTTTCACTCACTCTCACACACACACACAAAAAAAAAAAAAAAAAAAAATTAATTAAAAAAATAACTTATACACATATCATAAAAGGTAATATATTTAAAGTGAAAGAATTATTCCCTTGCATAGTGCTTAGTAAATTAGTACTAAGAATAACTACTTTAAAAATTACTAATAAACACACTAAGAATGGCCACTAAGGACATCCTATTATTTTAAAATTGTATTACACAAAATTTCACACATTGTCTTTTGTCTTTATCATATAAGGATATTGTTATGGTGATCCACCATAATGCTCTAGTACTTATTACTATTTTATTAAGTTTTAAAAAGTTGTTTGGGGTAATTTAAGACAAAATAAGGGTCTTATCAAGTGAAATAATGTTAAAGACAGTGATAGTGTAAACCTTAGGTTGTTAGTTCTACATTGATGAGCTTTTAGGTCTCTACCACAATGTCGATCATGGTAGATCTAGGTAGGATATCGATTTGTTTGCATTAATTGCTAATTTTGATTATCAATTTGCTCTCTAGGAAATAAGGGGGTACCCTTTATTTAATGACTACCACCTCCATCTCTACATCCATGGATGTAGAGAAAGCTAGAGAGAGCGAGCATAACCATGGCCCCAAATCAAGGGAGGAAATTTGTCTCAAAGGTCTTCCACAAGGTAATGCTGATGATTCTGACCCTCCATTACCTGATGTTATTTTAGATGTGCTTGAATTTGATAAATATTGTCATTTTTTTGATAAATTTACTTTCATTGATTATTTTTTTAGCCGAGTCCCCCCTGAGAGCCTTTTGAAACAATGGGTTCACAACCACTAGCAAGGCCATGGTGTGAAACTTGATGGAGTCCAAAATCTTACAAATGGATATTTTTTGTTTTGATTTTCTAACCTAGAACACTGTATATCTATTGTTAATCATGGGCCTTGGTTCATCCACAACACTATGGTTACTTTTTCTCACTAGACTCGAGACTTTCAAGTCTTAAAGTAAGCAAAACTGAAAGTTCTCATTTGGGTTGAATTTCCTAGCTTATTGCTCCCCCTCTAGGGTTTTATAAACAAACTCATAAATACCATAGGGAATTTCATGTACCAGATCAAAATAAATTCTTTATGGCTTGTCCTGAGAAGAGGATTTGTGTGGAAGTAGACTTGTCTCATGATTTGAAAGATTCTATTGATATACAAATTGGCTCTAACCATTTTTCAGAGCATGTTTTGTATATCAACCTCCCAAAGATTTGCTTTTGGTGTCATTCCTTGGACTACATGATCTAGGAGTGCCTTTTGATGGTTCACACACCCCTTTCTCCTTAGGAAAAAGGTAGATCTGAATCCAAATCTTAGAATGGCAATAATGATGGTTGGACTACCATCACCGATAAGAAAAATAAAAACTCTTACAAAGGTGGTGGTAGGATAGGAAATTTGTCATTTTTACCTATTGGTAGTAATTTTGGGTTGACTTATGCTAGAAAATATGCCTTACCCACCAAATATCTGATTCCTCTTATGCATACATCGCATGCAGTAGCCTCACTAGTTGAGACACCACCCTTAGTGACACAGTCACAAACCTATCCTAGGTTTAGTGCCCCAGATGAGTAAAGGATACTAGTCACTTTGGATTGAAAATCAAGATTCTAGTACTCTTTCAACCCCTCTTCATATCCTAAAGAGAGGAATATTTGACACACAAGCAATAATAATTTAGAATGAATGATTTTATGCCCAACAAAATCATGTATAACACATTTGTTATATTGGAAGGTCTCTTAGAGGATAATGACATGCACCTCTATCCTATCCAATGATTGTGTACTTTTAGAATGTTTGAGGTCTTACTGATCTGATATGTAAGTATGTAGTTAGGAATAGTTTCTAGTTTTTCCACAACATAGAAATTATTTATTTATAGGAGGTTAAGATTCATGGCTTTTTACTACAAAATACAACATGGATATTCTAGTCTAGGGTTATTTGTCAGGCCACTAGGCATGGTGGGGCCATCAATTTTTTGGCTCTGGAGATAGCTCATAATATTATTTCTTGGGGTTTAGACCCCACCCATCAGGTAGTGTAGACCCTTTTTTTATTTTAACAACCACATTATTGGGCTAGTCAATTTATACACCTATAATGATGTTGTGGAATGGGAAACCATGTGGATGTAGCTAACTAACTCTCTCCTAGATGCACATTAGATCCTCTGTGGTGACATTAACATGATGGAGTCAGTAGAGAATAAAGAAGGGCACCTTCCAATGTGATGGTGTGCTAGCGAGCATGAAGCATGGTTTTATATGCATAATAAGCTCAATATTTTTGATCCCAACCATCACTGGAGGAAATATTCAAACTCTCCCTTGTTCACCTGGTCCAATTTACACTAGGGGGAAGACAAGGTGCTTCAATGTCTTGATAGAGTTTTGCCGGCCGAGCAAGATCTTTTCTATTTTGCAGCAATCTAAGACAAGATGGATTCAGTCATTCCTTATACTTTTCTCTCAAATCATCACCCTATTTTATTTAAATTTTAGTGTACTTGTCCTCAAGTCAAGCCTGATTCCATGTAATTCTATCTCAATATGACCCACCTCAAACATGAAAAATGGTGGGGCATATTGTCATAATTTGGTACTTCGTTCCTCAATTAGAAGGTGATACTAGTTGGATTTTATGGTGATCTAAGGCTCTTGCTCACACTTCCACATTTATTTAGATTTATGTTAGGTAAGCAACTATTTTTAGATGACATCTGCACATTGCTCCAAAACATGAGTTTATCCATGCCTCACAAGAACTACAGTAGGCACCATTTAATGTCCACATTAAAAATTAAGTGGCACAGTGGAGACACAAGCTTGAAATTGAGGAAGCACACAAATTTAGAGGAGCTCATTTGAGAGCTTGTATGCACTAGCTAAAAATTGGTGATAAGGTGTGCAAGGATTTTTTTGATCTCCACTGTAGGAGAGATGCTAATAGAATAAAAGCTATTAAGGAAGGAAATAAAAGACTTACCAAATTTATTGAAAATTTTAAATCCTTTTTGCATCATTACCATGGTGTTTTCTTGGTGCAAGCTTCTTCTCTAGAAAGGGAGGTGATTCTCCTTCAATGTTTTTAAGTTGTGCCTTGCAAAGTCTCAAAATCTCAAAGAGTTACTTGTGATAGGCCCTTATCTCTCAGTGACCTTCATGAAGCTGTTAAACAAATGGTAGTAGATAAATCTATAAGAATTGATGGTTTCCTATGTGAGTTTTATCAAACCTTGTGGGACACTGTTGGTCCTGATATGCACCGGGTGTATTTTGAAGTTGTTCTAACAAATTCCTTAGGAATCATTATTAATTAGGGCAACATCAAGTTCATCCCCAAAGCTGATGATCCTAAAATTATCACAAACTTGAGGCCTATTACATTTCTTAATATCTCTTATTATTGCTAAAGCTCTGGCTCTCAAGGTGAAGCACATTCTCCCTTTAATTATTTGGAGTGAACAAACATGATTGATTCAAAAAAGATTAATTTTGGACAACATCATCACTATCTAGGAAGGTATGGAATGGGCTAGGCTTTCTAATCAAAATGATGTATTTGTTAAGGTTGATTTTGAGAAAGCTTATGATTGTATTGAGTGTCCCTTCATTCTGGCCATGCTATAAGCACTTGCAGTTTGGCCCAAGGTTTGTTTAGACTATTAATATGTTTTTTCAAGATGCATGAGCTTGTATCATTATTAATGGCACTCAGTATTCTTAGTTTGAACTTCATTTGTCCATTGGGAAGGCTATCCTTTAGCACCTTACCTATATGTTCTTGAAATAGAAGAGTTTAGTTATCTTCTATCTAACTATGTTGCCAAGGGTCTGATGAAAGGTATCTCTTTCCCTTAGTCTAATAGATAGTTTTTAAATGGTCATTTCGTAGATGAATCCTTTCTCACTCTCCAAGAGGAAGAATAATCCGTTAATAATTCCATGGAATGTCTGCACATATTTTGTTTGGCTTTAAGATCTTCTATTCAATGGAGGAAGACCTAATGATACAGGTAGTCCTTGGGACCCAAATCTCCTTGGCTTGAGGAATTTCAATAGAAGTGGATTCTACTAGGAGTTTAGTTTAAGTTTATGGGCATTCCATTTGCCTTTTAGGCCTCTCCTTCTGACTTATGGTCATATGTGGTGCAGAGAGTTGAAAAAAAAAATCTTTTTAGATCACTAAGCCTCTTTCTTTAGATGGAATGTTTTAAATATGCTCTAAAGATTTGACAGATATGCATATTTATTACTCCTCTTGTTTGACCCCTTCTAATGCTACCTATATAAAATTATAAAATATTTAAAGATATTTTATTTGGACTAATTTTGAGGGACATAAGGGCTTTCATAGAGTTGTCCAAAAAATTTATTGTTATCCCAAGTAAACTGGGGGACTGGGTCTCCTCAATATCAAAATCCAATGAATTACTCTTGGAGCCAAATAGATCATTAGAGGCCTTTCTGGGGATGAATCCTGGAAGATTCTTCTCTACCATTTTATCTCTCAGGGATTTCCCTAAGGAAGGAAGGCTTGGCAAAGCCTAGGGCTTCACTCCATACTTATTTCCCTAGTTCCTATCAAAATTAAGCATTTGTTTGTAATTCAAAGTTTATGGAAGGCTTGGGAGAAGCTTACCCCTCACCTCATCTAGGTTGGTGAAGGATTTAGAAATGGTCTCTCCTTAAATCTCAGTCCCTTTAGTGGTTACCTTACCTATATTTTCATAATGTTCCCTTTGCCTTAGTCCCCTTAGTTAAAGGTCTATGCCTTTTTAGATAAGGTGTGAAGGTTATCAGTGATCTCTTTCATAAAGAGAGTAGTTTTTGGCTCACTTGGAAACAACTTCAAAATATATATCATTTGATAAATTCAAATGTAGAGGTTATTAAAAAAACTCAAGGCTCCATACCTAATGAATATTTATATAAAATTGGATTTAATTCTCTTGTTCCTTAGTGGAGGGATTGTCATTGTCCTACAACCACCCCCTACACCCAATATTCTCTATAGCTAGGATATCATTTACTTTCTCCTAAAAATATTCCAATTGACATGCTCAATATCAAATGGAATCTTCATTCCCATGATGGGATCTGGCATGACATTTCAGCATAGTGTGGTTTGCTTCTAATAAGCCCAAAAAATCTCATTTTTTATGGTTCCTTATTTACTAAGGCCTACTTATGGGCGATCAGCTCAAATATTTGGGTGTGCCTAACCCCATCTACCTAGCTTTTCAACAACCAGAGATTGTTAATCATCTTTTTTGGTTTTACCTATATACTTAGTCTATGTGGTGCTAGATTCATTCCCTTTTTAGCCTTTTCATCATGAATTCTTCATGGAGAAGATGGGTCTCTTGGGGCATTCATCTTTTTTCCTTGCAAAATATAATTGCTTTTGGTAGATCTTTTAAGCTGACATTTTGTTTCAAATATTGAAAGCTAGGAATTATGCTTGCTTTAATCATGAAGAGCTATAATGTAATATTTTTATTTCTAACAAAATTAATGTTCTCTCTAATGTCACTCTTCAGATTCAAAGCCAAACAAACAAGGTTCAGCTAGAGCTTGACTACCTCCATCATTTGCCTGATCACTGGGGAAATGATATGTGTGTGATTAGCCAAGAACCTCCTAAACTCCCATGACATCCTTCACCCCCCAAGGATGAGGATATGGGCCAAGATAACAATAGTCTAGACCCAGACAAAGGAAATAATCTCCATGACGATCAACACCTTGATGGCATTCTCCTCATTGTGGTGGCTCGAGTGGTTCCTCCTAAACTATAGGTGATGTTTAGGGTTGTGGATTTCCTCCCCCATCCCAGCATGGTGATAACAAAGGCTGGGGTGTACCTCCCTAAGGCAAATTCCCACACCTGGCTCTAGCTATCTCCCCATAAAGAAATCAAAATGAGACTTTAGAAGAGAAACAAAACACTGGTTGGGAGCCCTTACTTATTGGTAAGAATCTTCTTTCCATGGGAGGATGTGGTGATAAGGCTCTAGGTCCACCATTTCCTCTGCCTCCCTTGACATCTTATTTGTTTTTGTTGTTTCAATGTTTTCGTGAATGTTATTTATACCTTACTATCTTTGCTTTGATGGCAACTAATTGATGTGAAGTAAATTTTTTTGGTATGGTTATTTTGTGACCACTTTTCTGACTTTTTTTAGGGGTTTTTTAATCCTCAATGTGACTTTGCTTGTGAGGTGTGACTTTTTCACCTCTTTTTTGGTATGATTATCATTGTACCATATCTTATTTTATATTAATGTATAGGCACTTCTCAATAATAATAAAAAGTTGTTTGGCATAATAAAGGGTAAAACGTACTATGGAGACATTTCATAGATTTTATGAATAAGTTAAGGTTAAAATTTAGATATATGTGGGCTTGCAAGGTTAGTTCATTTGATTTTGGTAGTTTGTATAGTTAGTTTTGGTCGTGGTTTGACTTTTGGTTTACTTCGTGGTATGTCATGAAGGGTCTATTTCACATCGTTTAGAATTTATATAGAGTTTCACTCTAAAAATTAGGTTAAACATATTTGATTTCCCTCCAATCAATTATTTATATATATATATATATATATATATATATATATATATTTGTGTTTTGAAATTAATATATTCATTAACAAATGTTACCCTTTCTTAAGTCAATTTGTCATTTATCTCTCGTATTATTTATTATTTATATTTCTAAGCTTAAAGAACAAAGTTGGAGGGGTCATGTAGTAAGTTATGTGGTGAAGCTCTTATCACATGCCTTATTTTATTTTAATTATAAAAAATAACATAGAGCTTGAGAGAATATTTGTAGGCTTTAGAACTTTATTAATAAATAGAGATTACGTAAATATTGAAAAAAATATATTATTTTTTTTCCAAAGAAAAATGTTGTCATTTCTCTTTCATATTGATTATGATTTATATTGCTAAGCTTAACTCACAAAGTTGGAGGGGTTATGTAGTAAGCTATGTGGTGAAGCTCTTATCACACGCCCTATTTTATTTTAATTATTAAAAAAAATATAAATCTTGAAAAAATGTTTGTAGGAAATAAAACTTTATTGATAAATAGAGATTTAGGTAAATATTGAAAAAAATACTATTTTTTTAAAGAAAAATAATTTAATTTTTATTTTGAAGGATATTTTCACTAAATAATATCAAAACATAAAATATATTTTAGTTTATATTTTCACAACAAACTCATCCAAAATATATTTAAAATTAAAATAATATAAATAAATAAAAGGTTTTATATATAATTTAGAATAAATTAAAGAACATAAAATTATGAGAGGACACATATTTATGAGATTATACCATTTTATTTTTATTATTTGTCATCCCAACAATGTTGTATGGGTATGAAACATGGGCCCAACCTTGGAATTGAGATGGAAGTAAATAGAAATAAATTATGAGAATTTAATTATATATAACTTCAAAATTAATAATTTAATTATTTACAAGATATTTCTAATAAAAATATGTAATCATATTTTAAAGATAAACATCTTGATTTGGTAATTAGGTTTCTTTAAAAATGAAAATGTATAAAGATTAATAAGGTACTTAAGGTTGTAATGAAAGAAGAGTTGCACAACATAGAAACCCTATAGATGTAAGTTGAATAAAAAAATAAATGAATAGATAGAGTATTAACATTCATATGAATACTAAAAATTTAATTAAAAATTAATGAAAATAATTAATTTAGAATAGTTAAATGGAAGAGAATATTATAAAGAAATGACAACAATCTTATAAAATCCGGATGCATAATAACCATTATAAAAAAATATGTATAAAAATTTAAATCAAATTTTAGAAAAAACCTCGTAACTAAAATATTAAATTTATATAAAACATAAAAAAACTTTTATATATATATATAAATAATACAAACATAAAAATAATATAAAAACAGTTAAAAAATTATTTTATTATCATAAAATACTTAACTAAATAAAATTAGAGATCAAAATATTTCCAGTTGAAACTATTTAAAACTAAAGAATCTCAGAATCACAGTCATTAAAGAATAAAAAACCTTTTTTCAATTTGATAGAAATGTAACATTAAAAAAAGATTTCTATTCCCTCTCCTTTTACTTATTCCTTTTTCTTTCTCATTCTTTTCTATTTGAGTTTGCCTTTTACCTTCTTCATATTCTTATTCGTTTTCCTTTTTTTTAATCCGTATCCCTGCGCTGTCCTGACCAGATCGTTCCCAATCCCAATCCCCGTCCCATTCAATTATTCATGACATTACAAAATTCAAACACCATTTTTGAACTAGTAAAATAATATCAGGAACGGATTGTATTCTAGTGCATGCCTATGTATGTTTATTTTGCTTTTGCATTTTGTAGCTGAATCCCCCTTTACATTATGATAGAGCCGGCCAATTCATTTTTCAACTAGCTCTGAGTTGCCGCCCAAGATCTTTTAACAGTGCATTGGCTAACAAAACTGTCAGAAAATGTTTGGACTGATGAGTGAATTCTTTCATAGGCTACTTGCATGCACCACAATTCAAAATGTTTCCATGAGTACTCTGTATTTGTTGGCGGCACTGGTGACGTTGATAGTTGTGAAAATTAGGGGGAAGGAGAGCAATCTAAAACTTCCCCCAGGTCCAAGGGGATGGCCTGTGTTAGGAAACCTCCTACAATTTGGCGGTGTTCCTCATTTGCGTATGAAAGAACTGACTATGAAATATGGGCCACTTGTTTATATAAAGATTGGAATGGTGCCAGCCGTTGTCACAGACGATCCCACATATGTGAAGGAGTTTCTACTGAAACAAGATAATGTTTTTGCATCCAGGCCAAAGTGTATTGCTACCGACTACTTTACTTCCGGCGGAAGCGACATTGTTTTTGCTCCCTATGGTTCGCATTGGAGATCAATAAAAAGAATCTGTTCAACAGAGCTTCTGAGCCCTATAAAGGTTATGGAAACCTTCAGACAAGGAAGAAACGATGAAATGCAGTGCATGGTGAATCAAGTGCTAGAGATGTCTCAGGCCGGCCAAAACACCAACATGAGGGATCTGTTTGCTAACCTTTCGAACAACACCATTTCTAGAATGGTGCTCGGCCAGCAGTATTATGGGCCGAAGGGTGCCGCTTCGGATCTTGCAGCCCAACACAGATCTATAATCTACGAGTCATTTTCGATGGTGAACGCCTTCAACATTGAAGATTATATTCCCTTTGTGAACGCTTTTGATTTCCAAGGTCAGGAACGTCGTATACAAAGTTTGATGGCCTGGATTGACAATTTTTATGCATGCATCTTCGAACAATACAAAGAGGTTAATGCTCTCACAGAAAGTGGAGTACCTGCTAACTTCGTACAAACACTGCTCTCTAATCAGAGTCTTACCATCACCAACATCAAAGCTATTCTCATTGTACTTGTGATTTTCCTTCTTGTATGCTTCGTTTATTCATCAATTCTCTTATAACTACGATGAACCAACTTCTGGATATCATATATTTTTTAAAAAAAATCATCCCTGATGTGTTGATGATGATGTGATCTGAAAAATTGACATCAAAATCTTCTACATAGTTTTTTTCAGAAATTAGTTTCATTGTATTTATAGACTGCGAGAATCATATCTGTAAATAATAAACATGTTATAGTCAAATTGTGTGGAGTTGTACAGGACATGGTGGCAGCAGGAACAGACACTTCATCGCAAACTAGCGAGTGGACTGTAGCAGAGCTTCTATATCACCCACAATACATGATCAAAGTACGTGAAGAAATAGAGTCTGTGGTGAGTAATGAAAGGCATGTAGACGACTACGACCTGCCTTGCTTACATTTTTTGAAAGCAGTAGTAAAAGAAGTATTCCGGCTTCATCCGGTGGGAAGTTTTCTTATACCTCATCTGTCGATGCAGCAAACAAAGGTTGGGGGTTTTGACATTCCCTCCAACACTAGAATTCTAATAAACACGCATGCCCTTGGGAGGAACCCGGCTGTGTGGTCGGATCCACATGAATTCAAACCAGAACGCTTTCTCTCTCCCAATGAATTACTGGAAGTAAATTTGAGTGATGCAGAGTGTCGCATTGTTCCATTTGGAGCGGGGAGAAGAAGGTGTCCAGGTAAAACTTTAGGATCCACCGTGGTACTGCTTGGAGTTGCTCTCTAATACACTTATTCGATTGGCTTCCTGCAAATCATAAAGAGAGACTGGATGAGGAGGACATGAACGACGCTTATGGGTATACCGTCAAAGCTCAACCCCTCCAAACCATTGTGAATCCCCGTTTTCATAATAAGCCACACCTGTACCAGAAACCCGTGTCTCGCCTTTGAAACTGTTCATGCTTTATTTGTATTATATGTTTATGTAATTTTCAATGCAGTAATCTCCTTCTAACGTAAGGTTTGGTAGTATCGTAAATCAAATTATTTTCTACTGTATAATGAAAGGCTGGTTATCATCATAAATCAGATAGGCTTTTTCATTTTGTCTGAACAACATACTAGATTGTTTCTCTTTTATCTTTCCATCATGCAGAATAATTTAAAGTAGTTGATTTTGAAGAATTTCAAAAACATGCACCTATACGGTAAAGTAGGGGTGCTAACTTCTTTTAATTTGAAGAGATCTACGGGCAGTCCACAAAAGTTATACTTTACTTATTGGTAACAGTTCACCAAAGGGGATCATGTATAATTATATTTTAATGAATTTGAGTTTTTCACAGTTCATATTATGATGAGACTGAGTTGATAAGAAAAATTTAGTTAAGATTTATTAATTTACGTGGATTTCAGGTTTTTATATTATAATGAGAATGAGTTTTAAAGGAAGATTTGGTTAAAGTTTTATTAATTTACGTTTTTAATTCTGTTCATTACTTTTTAATGATAACATAAATCAGATTATGTGATTTGAAAATAAAAATCCCTTTAATTTATTTATTTGAAAATAAAAATTACCTTAATTTATCTAATTTATTTAGATTCCATACGATTTACAACTTCTCATTAATAATTTTTCCTTAATTTATTTAAAAATTTAATGGTGAATCCCTATAATTTGAAATATCCGATCAATAAATCTTCACATGACTATACTATAGGTATTATTTTATGCCCATCATACATAGTAGTTACTTTATACAAGATATAACCATCAAGTCCATCCCGAACAATATACAATGACCAATTATTTTGAAGGCATTGATTCTAATATATATATATTTTTATTTTCCAAAAGTGATTTAATTGTAAAAGCTTTGAACATTATTTTATATTAAAGTTAAAATAAGAATTGATTTTTATTATTATAGTCAATTACATTAAAGGTAACTTCAAGAAAGAACCACCTAGAAGGTGTTGTGTTTGAAACCTTTAAAAGAAAATTTATTATATAATATAAAATAGACAAAGAATTAGGATGATATATTCGTTATGATTTTTTTTTTTTTAAAATATATATAAAACAAAAATAATTTTATTTAATTTTATATACGTAATAAATATTAAAATTTATTAATTATATTATATTATATTTTTTTAAAATGAGTTATGGTTATATATCACAAAATATATTTTGAATTGAATTAAAAAAAACATATGAATGTAGTAGAACATTACTGTAATATAGTTGTTTAACCTTAAATTTAGATATATGGAGTATCTAGAGTCAATAGGATTATATTAGCTTTTAATAAGGGTGGTGAACAAACCTAATAAGTAGGTCAATTAATAGAAAAATTAGATAAAAAATATACTAAATTTATATAATTGAGATTGCTAAAAATAGTAAAATATAACAATTGATAGTTACTGTACAAAAATAGAAATAAATGATACTTAGCTAGTTTAATTTATGCATATAGGCCTGGGTAGGAACATGCTGGAAGTCAACTAGAATATGATTTCAGAACAATCATCAAATTCAAAAAATATCTTTTTATGGCCTTGGAAACTTGTGTCACATATGGACAGTTATGTCGATGTTGAGGTCTAATTCCTTTGTAGTTATCCATTCTGAAATACTAACTAGAATTAAATACGATCAAATAGAGTCTTCTAAATTTTTTATTATTTTTCTTCTGATGTTTTTAGATTATGTGTATAGGCTATCACTCTTTGTCAAATGATCAAACCCTAGCTCTTCACCCTTGGAGTAAATGTGGAAAAAATAGATTAGTGGACTCAAAGTGTTGATTTGACCCCAAAGAACCCTTTGTAAATGGGTGTTGCTTACATAGTCAATACTTAAAATAGGGCATTGGACTAATGTAGTTCTTACATACATGTTCGCTTGTGTGTGTGCAAAGGTACAATAAGTGATTAAAAAAGATATGTATTAACCTAGTTTGTAACCTAGAAAATGTGGCTTATGGGTTGTTTTTTGAGTGCTTTAGACCTGTAGAAGTACTTATCCTATGATGACTATGGAAATAGGGATAAATATGGTAGGTTTGTTCACTTGAATACTTGATTGAGTGCTTCTTGGTACATTACCTTGTGATTTGTATTTGATTTTTAGGTGAGAAATGAATGAGGTTGATCTTGCATATATACCAATCCATTTTAGAAATATATCACATTAAAGCATTTCGTTTAAGCTTTTGGATACATTTAGTGTTTAAATTAGATGAATCTAGGAATTAGATACTTTATAAGAAAAGGGACAATTTCATCAACTTGTGTCCACCTAGGACACAAGTGTTTTGAGAGTTAGAAAACAATAATATGTCTAAAATTGGCAATAATGGATAATAATTAGGTTTAAATATTTTTACATGACATAGAAAGCCTAGTCATTAGAACAAAAATGGTCAAATAAAGAGATAAGTAATTAGGCATAAAGAGATAATGAAAGCAAGGCTTTTGGTAGTGAGAGGGTCTAGAATTTAAAGGTACAACCATGATAGGTATTTTCTAAGTGTACAAGACTAAGGTACTATAGAAATCATATTTTAGTATCCACATTCACTTTGTTTAGTCTAGTAATGAAATTTTTAGTTTAACAGAAATAAATGTGTACCTAGGTGTGTATAACGCACAACACCTTTACATGAGCCCAACTTAATTGCTTTGCCAGTAACTGACCTAAAATTAAGAACATGTTATTGTATATATAATTAGCGTATGGAATCTAAAATTTCAATAATTTTAAATGCATGAAATTAGAAAGAGCAAGGCTAGGAGTAAAATTGTGTATTGATGCAACCATTTTTCCTTTTACCAATATTATTTGAAAATACACCTCATTGTGAAGCATTGAAGCTGATATTATGATAATTCTAAACCTGCAAGTGTGCACGTGCATGCGTGCACGTGCACGCACGCACTCACACACACACACACATTAGAGGATACATGCCCTAAACCTAGGTGTAAAGGTGAGTTGCAGCATGCCCATTGAGTTTGTTTCATCTCAATCATGCACCCTAAATATGTACATAATCTAGTGGGTGTGATCAATTTAAGCAAATCACATTATATATATGGTGAGGGTGGATTATTTAATCAAATCTAACTTATAAGTCTTGTGAAGTTAGATTATTTAATCAAATCTAACTTATAAATTTGGTAAGATTGGATGATTTAATCAACTTATCCTTGCAAAGGTGATCCAACTACTATAGTAGATTGGCTCGATAATAGTCCATAACAATCCATTCTAGGTATGATAATAATCTATAATAGTATTTTAAATATGAAATATGATTTGATTTTATAATTTTAGGTGCCCTTTGCATGACATATACACCTCATATATGTCTTAAGTTGAAACTTGGGTATAATAATAATACCATTATATATAATGCTACCAAAAATATATATCTGAATCATATAACTATAAAATTTAATGAATTTAAAATTTATTCAAGTGTGGAGGACATGTTTCTATAACATGCCCTCATTGAATCTAGAGAATCTGAAAACTAATGTAAATGTGGAAAATAAGTTTTCATTTAACATGCCTCCATTATAATATGGAGATATTGAGCATTGAATAAGTGTGGAGGTCATGTCTTTTTGACATGCCCCCATTCAAATATGAAATTGTGAAAATGTGGAAAGCATACTTCTATGACATTCTCCCAATGATATCCCCCCCGCTAAATTTTGAGGTAAGGAGAAGTAAATTTTGGTAGTTAACTTACCTTAAAATGATAAGATAATTACAAGTTATGTATGAATTATGTAGCATATATGAATAACATGTCTAGGTAGATACAATATTGAGACATGAAATATGTGATCATATCAAGTCTCAATATGTATGATATCAATCATGGCAATGTCTATAGATTAATAGTATAAGATTAACAAGTAATGAATCACACACACAAGAGTACTAAAAAATAAATTAAAAGGAAATGGTCCAAGGAGACATCATACAAGGGGCATGTTCAAGTACTACACAATCAAAGGGGCATGATTTAGTCAAATGTCTAAAAAGTATAGAATGACATATTCAAATGTCCTTACAATAAATAATGATATATTCAAATGTCCAAATAGGTAAACACAGGTGCATGGGGCACAATCAATGGAGTATATTCAAATGATCAGACATGCAATTCAATACAAGATAATAGTAAATAAGGAAAACACTACAGGAAGTGCATAAATGAAAGCATGGAATATAGGAAACCAACATGATCATAGCATATCAATTTCTACAAGTATGAGTTTGAAAAAAAAAATTAAGCACATAGCATATCGAGTACACTATGAAAGGTACAAGCACGAATATAGGCATGTGTAAGTATACAAGTTCAAATGTGATGATGTAAAGTGATCATATAATAATATAATATGGATATTTTATGATCAAAGTAGCACATTCCCCCAACATACTCATAATGTGAGTAGAGGGAATGCCCAATATTTGTATGTGCATATATCATGTGTCTTGGTATGCATGTATTACACTCAAATAAAGCATGCATCATATGTGTATGTAGTAAATGATTATATGATATCTACTAACATGGATAAAATAACATATGTATAAGAAATAGTATAACTTGAAACATGCAAAAAATTATTTGAGTATTTTGAATTTTTAAATTTAAGATAAGGTAAAGTCTAGCCAATTATCTAATCTAAGGGATGTTAATATGAAAGTGCTTTGAACTATGTATATGGTATATCAAACTAGTTTTACTACCAAGGGGCATGTATATGTGTAATATCTAGTGGTAGAGGCTTTGTGATGCTCTACATATGTATCATAGGACTATGTGGTCTCAAAGAGGAAATAGAATGAGTAGGGGTTCATGTAACCCATCATGTTGTGCTTTGTAGTTTATTACAAGTATAAATAATAGGAAAATGTTTAGTTAATTTGGATAACTTAGTATGTTGTATAGTATTAGATGAAGATTCCATGTAATCCACTGTGTAACTCTAATGAAATAGTATCTTGAGTATGGGTAACCTAAGAAAGGGTATTTCCTATTGGTTACCCTTTCATAGAGGATTAACCTTAGTAGGTTTTATAGTTAGTTTTCTTGGATTAAAATTCTCTTATTCCATAAGATGTTCATATGGAATTCTAATAATTGTGACTACTCTATTGGTATAAATATATTTAATACACCTATGCACTGTGGAAGGTACTATGTGGAGTTTATGTATCTAATGTTATCTCAATAACATATCAATGGCTCCTATGTATGGTATAATTAATAAGGTAGTGACCATATGTGTTGGGATAACTTGTAATGGTAAATAAATCTCACCAAAAATGTGTTGTGAGGTACCATCAAATGCTTTAACAATTTTGGTTGAAGGGTAAAAATCATCATGTCTATATCCCAAATGTGCAAGTAATGTTATAGTGTAAAAATTATCGCTAACACCATTATCAATCATAACACTATGAATAGTGTGGTGATCAAGGTATGATCAAATTAATAATGAATGAATATTTGAGTCATCATCTACAATCTCACTATAATAAAAAATAATATAGGGTCTCTAAACCATATGAGGTATATACTATGTATAAGTACTAGTAATCCCATATAATGGCTGCCCATAATGTGGTAGAGAAAGATGTGAATTATATGTCATTTACACCTCTAAATTCTTATAAAAATGATTTTTTTATGGATCACTAAACATCTTTTGGTTCTAATGATCACTAGGCTGTGATCCTGAATCCTTTAGAAGAACATCAAATGTAAGTTGTTAGTTATCGATAAGGTGGTGGATCTTATGCTTCAAAATATAACATTAGTTAGTAGAATGTAGATGTCTGTAGTGATAGTCACAATAAGAATTGACATCATATCTATGAGGTAGAGGTCTACCCATATCATCCTCTATGGGAGGACAAAAAGATATAAGATGAAAATTTACAATATTATTAAGTAGTGGTGTTGGAGACTTGTGTAATCATGTAAATTTTCTCATTGGTGCATTGGATAAGATAAGATGATTAGGTTGATGTGATATTTCATTAACAATTGTAGTTATTTTTGTTTAATAAAATTAGTTTCATTTCACGATCTCAAATAATATGGCATAAGTCATCAAAATATTTTAAAATTTTGAAAACAATGGACTCATGTAATAGGGAAAACATGTTTTTATTGAATATATCTTTATCTACCATTTGATTTTTCATTGTGGCTGACATTGTCTAATACCTCAAGTCATATTCATTTATAGGTTCATTGGTTCTTTATTTGATCTTTACAATTTGGGCATAAGATACATTTTAGGTAATGTTGATAAATAAGTATGCCAAAAATGGATCCATAATAGGTTTGAATTATTTTACTAGTTGGATTGGTAAATCATAAAAGTACCTTAAAGCATAGTCCTTGAGGCTCCTTAGAAATAGTTTAGTCAAAACTTTATCATTCAAGTCATAATCAAGGCATGCCACATATAAAGATTGAAGGTGTTATTGAGGATCACCCTTGCCATCATAAAATGTGATCTTAGGTTAAAAAAACCACTTGGTAAGGGGTGTAAATATATCTTAGGTGTAAAAGAGTTATGTAACACCTATTGTGAATCAATCACATAAGGTGATTTTATAGAAATTTTCTCAATATTATAATTTTAGATTGCAAAAGTTTTATAGTTTGAACGAGTTATTTCACATTTTGATTGATAAGAGTGAAAATTTTAGAATCCACCAAAGGAGATGTACCCATGGTTTGAGTTGATACTAGCATTGAAACCAATAATTGGGTTGAAGTGCCAATGTTTCGTATGGAGGATGTAGCAATAATAAGATTTTTCTTGGGAAACAATGGTGTAAACACATAACCCACGACCCTATTAAATGTATGATGTAATGATGTGCCCAAGGGGAGGTTGACTGGTATGGAACTAGTTGTAGTATCACCTAAGGATTCACCATCACTAGGGCATGATGACTTAGCCTTGACATGTTTACTGATTTCATCTCTTGTAACATACAAAAATGCATCCATTAAGTCCTTGTTGTTATTGAGATGAGTGAATAATGATTCTTTATCTTCTATTTGAAAATTATTTTTTTAATAAACATTTTCTATTTCTTAAAAATAAAACATTCAAAAATTATAAAAAGTAATTTACAACAATAAGAGATTAGAGAGTAGAAAACCCTAGGTCCATATAGGGTTTGAAGACTAAAGATTGGGTTCAAAAAATCATTAATCATAAATTCAAATATGTGGGGGTATCTAGGGTTGAGATTATTATATTATATTTTACACAAGGGTGGTGAACTAACCTAATAATTAGGTCTATTAATATAAAACTTAGACAAATAGTATTCTAAATTTATAAAACTGAGATTGCTAAAAATAGTAAAGTTCAATTATTGATAAATATTTCAATAAATTGGAAACAAATGATAGTTCATTTATTGTGCAATGTAGGCCTAGGAAGGAATAGGATGATGGAAGTGGACCAAGAGATGATCCTAGAAGAATATTTATATTTTAGAGATATCCTTTTTGTGGCATTAAACCCTTGCATCAAATCTGGATAATTACAATGATGTAGGTGTCTAATTTTTCTTGTCTTGTACAAATTATTGACTTGATCTAGATGTAACCAAATGAAACCTTATATGTTTTATGTCATATTTATTTTTATGTATTCATATGGTTCACATACATTATCTCTATTTTTAAAATGATCAAACCCTATGTATTCACCCTTAGAGTGACTTGGGAAAAATGGGTTAGTGGGCTCATAGTGTTGAGTTGACCCCAAAGACTCCTATATCAATGGGTGTTACCTACATAGCTAATACTTGAAAGAGGACATTAGACTGATGTAGTTTTCCCTTATATGTTGGTTTTTGTGTGTACAAGCATACAATGTGGGATAACGAAAATCATGTAGTGAACTAGCTTGTAACTTGGAATATATCACTTATGGGATACTCTTTGAATGCTTCAAACTTGTAGAGATATTTATCATATGACTGATATGGAAATAGGGATAAATATGGAAAATTTTCTCACTTGAATGTTTGATTGAGTGCTTCTTGGTATATTACCTTGTGATTTGTATGTGATTTCTAGGTGAAGAATAAACAAAGGTTGATATTTTATATATACCAATCCCTTTTATAAATATATTACATTAAAAAACCTAGGCTGACATTTTGGATATTATTATTCTATAAATTAAATAACTTTGGATACTAAACACCTTGTAGGAAAAGTAAAGTTTCATTGATGCATTTGTTCACTTGGGATGCAAATGTATTGAGAGCTAAAATAGGTATAGGTCCAAAATTGGCAATAAAAGACAATAATCAGGTTTAGAGATTTTTTCATAGTATATAAGACCTTATCATCATCAATGTTCAGACTAAGAGATAATAAACTAGGCACAAAGAGATAGTGACCATGAGCCTTTCAGCAATGAGAAGTTCTAGAACTGAAAGGTACAACCACAATAGGTATTTGACAAGTGTACAAGACTTAGGTACTATATAAATCAAATTTTAGTATTTATAGTAGTCAGATAAAAATGATCCTTGTTAGTTAATTAGTCATTAAATTTCATGATTCTAGGGTGCTTGTGTACTTGTCGATTATTGGTTCAAATTAGGTTTTTGGGTTATCATCATGTTTCTTATCCTACTCTTTTTTCCTTTCTCTTTATATTTATGAATATTTAGGTTAGTGTGTTTGGAACATGCCCTATAAATCTAATTATTTGGAAATTTTAGTGCATGGTCCTAAATTTTTTGTGTGGCCCCTTATGGCTAGCTAGAATTCATTCTCTTTTTTCATCCTATAATGAATCTTATTGTGATTGCTAGATATCAATTTTCACACCAATAGGTCCCTAATTTGAATTTATTTTTACTATAAAGACAAAAAAAATTGGATGTCCACTATATATATTATTCACATTAATCTATTGGGTACTTGGAAAGATTGTAGGGGAAAATAAGCATTTATTGAAGGACACAATTCTATTTTTAGACTTACGTCAAAGGACATTAGTTTGTGTATTCAATTGGAGCTTCTCCAATCATTGAGGTTTGTTTGTTAGATATTATTTTTTTCTAAGGGTTTTAAAAATATTAAGATATTTCAAGTATTATATGATTTAATTATGTCCCAAAATATATGTTGTTTTCCTTAAGTTATCATATGCTAGTCTATAATTAGGGGAAGATGATAATTTATATTTTTCAAGTGATCAAAGAGAGATCAATAAAAGTTGAGAAAGATTTTTGGAGGTTTAAACTGGAAAAAACATAAAATTATTTTAGGTATATCTTCACTTTGTTCTTGAACAATATGACAATTTGGGCTATTTAGAGTGGAAGTGTAAAATCCAAGAAAATCTTCCCCATTTTCCATCAATTTTCTAAGTTGGCTTATTTATAATCTGGAGTCTTTTTTGTACTTATAAATTTAAGATTAATTAATTAGACTTAATTACTATTTTTAACATATTATTTAGATTAATTAATTTTAGTTTGGAATTTATTTTAAAAATTAAATAAATATCCATTTATCTATATTACACATATATTTATTTGTTGTAATAGATCAAGATTTATAATGTCTATAATAAATAATTTATAGTTTTTAGTTTTATTTTTGTCATCAACTTCATGTCAAAGGCTAATGGGTATCTAATAATATAAACATTAAATTTAATTTGATTTTTAGATTAGTTTCTTCACAATATAGTGATGTATAGAGTTATTCTAGAGTCAAACATGTAGTAAATTTAATTTCTAACATTTCAAATTTCACTACTAGATCCATATTCAGGGGAGATAAGGTTGAATCCAATGCTATGATGATGATGATGATGATGATGATGATGATGATGATGATGATGATGATAAAAGGAATGGAACATTAATTATGGACATAGACTCTTACCTAGATAAAATGAGGGACCATATTAATAACAGTTATAGCTAAAAGGCTATACAAAAAGACCCCTTAAAAAGGTAACTAGAGACATTATAAATTTGATCAAAATATACTCAATTAACAATAATTTGAAAATAAATCTAACTCCTAAAGACCCCTTCATGCCCCAAATATATTGCCTTTCAAAAATTAAAAATATGACAATCCCATCCTACCTAGGACTTTATCAGTTCTTATTATTATGATCTTGCAAGTTACTAAGCAAAGCAAGTAAAACCATTAATGGGAAAATCAAGGACTCTATGATTTTGTTAATATTATTGCTAATGCCAAACTTAATAATAATGATATTTTATTAAATTTTGATGTCATCTTTCTCTTTTAAATTGTATTATTAGATGAGGCCATAGATTTTTTTAGGAAAGTTATTGAATATGAAATTGTCAACTTATCTAAATGTTGCCTCATATCTACTTATTTTAATTTTAAGTCATTATTTATGAAAAAAATGATGGTGTATAAATGGTGCATCCTCTCTCTCCAATTATTGATAATTAATTCATAGAAATATTTGAGAAAATTACCATTGAGTGATCACCTTTGAAAGCTGACTAGTGGTATCAGTTTGTAGATGATACAAATGTAAAATGATCTCATAATTTAAATACTTTGATGAAATTATTGACTCATTTAAACTCCTTATATGAGCATATTAAATTCACCATAGAGGTAAAATATAATCATTGTCTTCCATTCCATGATGTCCTTATCACTAAAAGAGAAGACTATATCTTATTTAAACAAGATTATAGAAAAAAAATCATATTTATATTTATAAAATAGTTGATTACCATCACCACTAATCTCATAAAACAAGATTTTCAAAGACTTTATATACAAGAGGCCTTACAATATCTAATCATGAGCATTTAAAGAATGAAGAAAGACACCTAAAAAAGGGTTCTAGAAAAAATGGGTATTAAGAAAGGAATATCAATAAAAAATTTAACAAATTCAAAATATGTGAAGGTCACCTTAATTCAAAGACAAAATCATAAGGTAAGAAAGCTTAACTAGCATATGTTTATTGTACCTTAGAGAAATTATCTAGAATATTTAGAAGAAATGACATCAAAACATATTTTAAATCCATCAAAACCATTAGGATTTCCCTAAGAAGTGTGAAGCATCCATAGGATCTAAAACATAGAAAATGGATTTATGAGATACCATGATCATGTAGTATTTCCTATATCAATGAGACTTATAAATCTATTCAAATTAGGTTCAAGGAACAAGCATAAAGTATTTGTTGATGAAATATTAAGATAAAAACATTAAAAAATCCTGAAGTAAAAATAAAATATATTATACACTTATATAATACCAAAATATTAACCTTCGAAGATCATTGGAAAGATAAGATAACTTAAAAAATCTATTTAAATTAAAAAAAAAAAAAAAAAAACTTGTAACTAGAATAGCCCCTCTTAGAAGCCCTTAATTTATAAGCTCACCCCATCTTAATTTTTGGTGCTAACCCATTCCACCTTCCCCCCTATTATCTCTTTATGTCTCCCTCTAATTTACTCTCCCACATTCCCTCATTTGCTTTGAATTTAACTTAACTTATTATAGATACCTTTTCCTTTTATATTTATATTTTTTAGATTTATTTTGTTTTATTTTTGTTTTTGGTTTTTATATTTACATTTTTTATAATTTTATTTTATTTTTATTGTTATTAATTAATTTTATTTTGATTTTTTTAATTTAATTTATTCTCCTTTACTTTTTTTTAAAAAATTATTTAATACTATTTATTTGTTCAAAATTTTAATTTAATTTAATTTCACCTTTTTATTAAATATTATTTTAATTAGTTAATTAATTAATATTTTTTATCTATTTTATTATTTTGGGTTTTAATATTATTTAAATTATTTTTTTTATTATTTTATATTTTTAATTAATTCATTTTACATATATTCTATTATTATAAATCTCAAAAAAAAATTCTTTCCTCTTTTTTTTTAATTTTGAGTTTATTTATTTTATTTTATACATATTATTTTTATTATTATAGTATTTTATTTGATCAATTTATTTTTATTGTTTGATTATTTTATTTTTATTTTATTATTACTAGCAGTTATCTTGAAGGTGCAAGTAACACTAGTAGAAATGTATAGTTAATTTTTGTGATTTTCTTTGGTAAGTGCTTTCTTTTCATTTATGGAGTATATTCCTCTTTTAAGTGAATCATATGGAGATCACCTACTCCATGAGAATTAAGCCTATAAACTCTTATTGCCACCTATGTATGATAGCCTATTGATGACCCTTTCTCTCAACTAGTGACTCCTTTACCATGACATTCATATTGTATCATGTGCAATGCCCCCTTATGCATCCATGTGGCATGCACTTTACAAAATATTTGGTTCTCAATTCAGCCGCTACGAAATCAACAAGATAAACTTCATAATATTAATGTATTGCCCTTACATCAACTCCATTTCATTATTGATTCAATCTACACATTGGACATCAAGTCTTTCCATAATCAAATATAAAATAATTTAAAAAAGATGCCACAATAATTTGATATTTCTAGTCGACTAGACTATAGCATTCATTAGACTACACTCTATCCTTCATTGAAGGCAGGTATGTAACACATATATAATGATAACTTCTTCTTTTTTTTCCTTTTCTGGTACAACCAAGGGATTATATTATTTATAGGATTCTAGCAACTCCTTGCATAAGTGAAACAATCATAGTTTCTATTTGATTGATAACCTTTAATTCAATTACACATCCATCTTTTACACATAAATTGCAACAATATTTAATTTATATTTTTTATTAAATAAGATAATGATATTTATTATATAAATATTATATAATATTTATGTATATTAAAGTTAATCATAAAATATATTTGAATTTTATATATTATGTTATATATAAAGTCTAAACCTATTTTATATATTTATATTTGTAATTATTATCAAATTATATATATATATATATATATATATATATATATATATATATATATATATATATATAATGTTTTGGTTATTATAATATTAATATATTATATAATTATAAATATTAAATAGAACCATAAATTCTTGTCGTCATCATTGGTTATTATGAGCCTTGGAGATTGAATCAGTGGCACGTTTCATCCCTTCTCTCTTTGCTTCTAATGATGAATACTTTTGAGAGACATTTGTTTAATTATTTATAGGTTTCATTTGTTTGGGCCATGCGAATTCTCTCTAATCTTCCATTTTCCTTTGTTTTTCTTTACCCTGATCTGCTATGGCATTGCGTAAAATGGAGGAAGAGAGAACAAAAGCAGTTTTGTGTTCCGTTTTGTGTTCCGTTTTCTGAAACACTGAAGACGATGATAAAAATGAGAGGTTAGGATAATTATCCTTTGGGAGAAGATATTAATAGACATGTAGATGATGATTCCCTATGGAGGTGAATTACAGGTGTTCCTTATCCTTTATTTTTTGCATTCTTTTTTTCGGGGCTAATTCTAATTATGGGGCATGTTCCTTAAAATCTTATTTTATGCATTGTGTTTGTGGCCTGCATAGTTTCCTTCTATTTCTTCCATATTTTGTGAATAGGGTTTCAAGTCACAATAATCTGATAAATATTTGTCATTTTGTCTATTAATCCTTATGTTTATAAATATCATGGGTTTTGAATGTGATATGATTGTTAATTTATGTGTTAAATTAACTAACATGATAATATTAAAATAAATTATTTTATAATGAATTATATTATAAAATATCATATTTATATTAATTTATGTTATTTAAAAGTATTTTCTATAGTGTTTTAAGGTGAAGGGATTTTTGGCTACTGCTTTTTTAGGCCTTCCTGTATTTTATCTTTGGATCCCATTTTCTAGTTTCAATTTTCATAAAGAATAAATTTAGTTTTGCGTATTTACTATGAGAATGTGAAAATGAAGCTACATGAAATAAACATGTTTTACCACATAATAAGGCTCTTCCTTCTTCACTTTTATCTCATTCTTCACCTATGGCTCCTACGCTCCCTGCATCTTATCCCCCACCTATGGTCCATTCTCCACCAGTGGTGCCACCTCTTTGTCCTACTGATATCATTCTTATTCTAGAATATAGTCCACTTCTTGAGTATTCTATGCATGATATCCATCATGAGCATGATCCTTTAGTTGTACCTACATTTTCTATTGATGAAATTTGATGTGAGGTCTTTTCATAGCTTTCCCTAAGGATAGATGAGATTCTCACTACAATTAGGGTCCGAATTCATAGAGAATATCAAATGTTATGGATAATATTTATGGATAGATTTATTTGTATTTGTGAACACATCATGGTTTTCTTTCACTTTATTCTTCACTATGATTTTGGATTGGACTTTTGATCTACTTTTATATCTATCTTATATCATTTGACTATGTGTCAAATTTTACTTCACTTATCTATCTTACATGGATATTTATATTTCACAATATGTGTTGTATATAGTTTCATTTATTTCATATTATCTTATGGCTTCTTTTCATTCTTTCCATGATTACATGCTTATATTTATGAGTTCATTTATTTTCATGGATGTCTTTGTCTTTTTTCATGTTTGTTTAATACCTTATCTCAACAACACATGTAATTATTATTGTGACTTGGTTATACAAACCTTGCTCCTCTTATTAATCTTTACTTTCCATGTGATTAGTTAGAAAACAAGTCATCTCATTTTACTTCTATATTAACAATCCACTTTGAATCTCCCCTCATTCCCTTATTTCCTTTCACAAACTGAGCATACACATAGTTGACACTTGATATAACATATTGGTTCATAGATAAGCCTAAATGTTTAATCAGACATATACTTAGACACTTAGCTTCCTTTAGACAAATTCTAAAGCTCATTCATGTGTATCAATTTTATCACTCATGTTGGTTATTCCAAATACATATGGAGGAGGAATCATAAAAACTATAAAATTTAAAATCTAAATCATTTAAACAAAAAGCAATGACACAAAAGGCAACATATAAATCTCAAAAGTCAAATCACACTAAAAGACATGATTCATAGCACATATCCTTTTCTAATCAAATCCCAAAATCCAAATTCGGCCTCATGATAGATTCTAGGTCCATTGGGGTGCAATAAGCTAGTAAATTGGGAAAGGAGACTTATTATATAAATTTTTAGTGATACATATTTTTTCACGTAAGTACCCAATCTTCAATATAGACTGATGGCTCTATAAGAGGTCCTAAATAATGGGGAACATGTTGTGGGAATGTTGGTCAATTTTAATTTTCTTTTTCATATATCCAATGTGAGTTGAGCTTGATATATCACCTATTTGCCTATACAACTTTGTGTTTATTGTGAATGGGCACCCTTTGTATTTTGATGGTCACTAGCCACTTAGTATTTTTCCTATGTACTTAGAGTGCCTCTTGTTTTATAAGGTCTTCTTATAGATGCATACATTATGATTTTTACATTCCCTCTTCCACTTACAACATTTCTAATATTTCCCCTTAAGAAATATTAATTTGTTAACTGATCATTCCCCCTAGGGTTTCTCGTTGTGAGTTATATTATAAGACCATGCATAGGACTAAGCTTTACTCACAAATTACCATATTAAAAGCATCTTTTTGAAATAATTTCCATAGTTGTTTTCACCTCATTGGTGTTCCATTTGTGAGTTGCAGTGTAAGACCATAGATAGAACTAGCCCTTCCTCACAAAATATTCTAATACCCAAGTCATAATGAAATTACATATGTCAAATTTGAGATAAGTAGTGATTGATTATGAGTTACACATCATTGACATATTTCCCACCTTGATATTGTATGTTTTACGCTTAATTCATTAATATTTCACTTTTCAATCTTCTTATTTTCTAATTGCATGTATGCTTACAACCATTTTATTAATTTTTTTATACTTCCCATCTTGAATTAGTCTGATCAATTTAATTTATTTTTTTAATTTTGTCTTCTCCTTTATACTTCCTAACATGACTTAGTATGATTGATTGATTTCAATGTTTTCTTTGTATACCATTGGTTTTTCATTTACTTTCCATTTTATTATATTATTTTCATACTTCCTAATGTGATATAGTGTGATTTTACTTATTTTAATTTGGGGTAAATTTTTTACATGGTTTAAAAACATTTGTTACTCTTTTTACCAACATTGGTTTATTTTATTTATTCATATTTTGTTATTACACATTTCCCATTATGATATAGTGTTTAGTGCATTTATTTTTAATTATTTTTACTTTTTCAAGTCATTTTTTCCTATCTTTTTTACCATGCATGTTTATCACATAATGATAGAAAATATAACACTCAACACATATTTCCCATAGTATATACAACAAAAGCTAAATACATGTGCGAACAAGAAATATACCCATGCATCAACATCCAAAACCAAGTACAACTCATGAGATCAATATAACTACACACACACACACACACACACACACACACACACACACACACACACACACACACACACACACACACATGTATATGTATATATATGTGTATGTATACGTATATGTGTGTGTGTGTGTGTGTGTGTGTGTGTGTGTGTGTGTGTGTGTGTGTGTGTGTGTGTGTGTGTGTGTGTGTGTGTGTGTGTGTGTGTGTATATGTATATGTATATGTATATGTGTGTGTGTGTGTGTGTGTGTGTGTGTGTGTGTGTATGTATATGTATATGTATATGTATATGTGTGTGTACACACACACACACACACACACACACACACACACACACACACACACACACACACACACATACATATACATGTGTGTGTGTGTGTGTGTGTACACACACACACACACACACACACATATAATGTGCTTTAGACAAAATACAAAACACAATGGCTCCATCTCTAAGGTTGGGCTCCATCCTATCTAACTTGTGGCCTAGCAATGCTACCCATAAATGCCTTTGAGTATCCCATATGAATGATATGTTGTAATGAGGTAATCTAAGAACTCAAACCTACTACCTATTCTTGTAGATTGGCCACCTGGGCCTACACCTATCTATGATGGATAGTGGTAGCTATGTGCCAATCTCTCCTATGGCAAGGCCTATCAGACATGTGTCTCTCCCTCTCCCACCTTTGTTTGTGGATGTAGTCCATCTCCATATGTCTAAAGCTTCCTCACATCCTCCCCCACCCATCTAAACTATCTCACCTAGGCTGGGGCAGATGGTACCACCAAAACATCTAGAGTGGTGGGGTCATATGTAACTCATACCCAATCTAAAATGTCATGATGTGTAACCATAATCAAGGCTCCCCATATGACCTCCTCTACCATAAGATCTGTAAAACTAAAAACTAGATATGCATTAGATCATATACATATCTCAAAATCATATATCTACCATAATAATAATGAAACTAGTATCTTATATAGAATACTAAAACCAAAATTGAAACATTTATCACTAGTGCTAGTGTTATTAACCAACATCTCTCCATTTGCTCACTCATCAAGCATGATATCTCCATTCACTCATCTATAGATCACATCCTTCATGGGTTGCCTCTACACCAGTGTAAATCTAGGATTCACCACTCAAACATGTTGTGATTCTCTCTTTAGAGGTGCCTCTATGAACCACTTATGTCTTCAAGTGGATATTTGGTCCACTTATGCTATAACCCTCACCTGTGTCTGCTCTCATTGATGGTGCCTCCATATTTGATGAGGCCATGGTGGTCACTAATTTTTCTATTGAGGTTCTTGATGTAGACCAACATCCAGATCCATGGCATCTCCCCCTACTATTTTCATTATTTCTTGCTACCATACTTGACCAGTCTATGGTCTAGCATGACATGACCTAATCATTATTATCTCTATTATTACCCCTCCTCCTCCCCTCCCTCTCAGATATTTATCATGTCATGCCCAATAAGTAGACACTATTAGAGGGGTCACTGTGTATGAGAATCTAAACTATCCTAACAAGCATTCCATTAGATGTGGATCTACCCATGATGTGTAGTGGCCTATGATATACACCCATGAAAACCCTATAATAATGGTTTCCTAACTAGGCCACATAGTAGAAATTTGCATATGTATCTATCACATTATCTCTCCTTGTGTGATAGTATGTACATCTGACAAATAGGGCACGATCTGAGCTACATGATCCTATCTCCACTTCACAACTCAAGGTAACCTATCATTGACCACATAGGGCAACCCTACTAAATGATACATGAGGAACCTCTACTATATCTAAACACTCAGCAAAACCATAGGTCCCATGGTATTCTACCCTCTAAACAACATCCCATACATATCATGCATGATTTGGATCGAGATGACAACCCCAAAATTATAGAGTGCTCCCTAATATAGTATTAAATCATATAAGGCTTTCATGTATATCAGTACCTTGTCATTTTAATTATGACACAATACTCATGTTATCACAAGTCTTATCACTATCGTTTGTATGTCCATAATGGATGAAATTTAAACATAAAAAAAAGTCACCCTCAATCTAGGGCATATCCTATCTGAGCATGTTACCCATTGGGCTTGTGCTCATCTCTCATCTAGATCCTCTAGTGTTTTAGTGATCACCAGTGTCCCTTCTATAGGTAGTCTAATCAATGTATGGACATCCTCCAAACTAATACCAACCTCAATGGTATTCGTATCCACCACACATCAAAAAGTGTTTGTCAACCATTCCCATGCTCCAAGGAAGATGACAATGAGATCAACACTTAATGAGATCTACCTCATCTCCATAATACCTCCAAAACCTAGCGTGACCAGTCAAGATCTATCCACACCACTCAAATTATCCAACAGATATGATAGTCATGATGCATCTATTAAGTGTCAATATCTCTAGTGTCTCTACAAAATATCAAATAATAAAGGATGTATCAAATCTCCATGACATAAATAATCAAAATACATTATAAAAAATTCATAAATTCACTACTTAATCAAATGGTTTGATTTAGTTTCTCATATTTTTCTATTTTCCTAGACAATCAGCCTATTTAATACTAAATCAACTATGTACCCCTTTTTTATTACTAAATCAATCAATATAATTTTTAGATAAATCAACATGTTTTATACTAAATCAACCTCCTTTAGCTTTAGCATACCAAATGAAACATGTAGTACATAGTTGACCTCATTTTGTAGACTATATCAGTTTTATTCTACCAACTGAATTGGCCCTCTAGTACATAGTCAACCTTCTCCTCATTTCAAACTAAGTCAGTCCACTATTATGCAGTCGACCACCCTTTAAAATACTAATTTGACCTATTACTATGAAATTGACTCCCTAATTTATGCTCACCTTATAAACTCAATCAACCAGGTCAACTCTATTCCTTCACAATAATGACTTTTTGACCATTTACATTAAATGCCTTAGGTATTTATTAGTTTGACTTCTTCTTACCTTGTATTTCACTCTACCTTTAGTCTACCTAAAATTTTCCTAGGGTCAATTTCGATGCTTATATTTTAACTACCAATCATTTTTCTATACCTAACTCAATTTCATATAAAAATACTCAAAATTTTGAAATTCACACTTACTTAACTATGATGTGCTCTTTGTAGCCACTATGCATCCTACCCATCTCAGTTGTCATCTCCTCACCATGATAGCTCTCTGGTTTCACACTAGGTTTCTCAGAGATTTGTTTTCTCATAACAATAAAAATAACAATTGAATTATTTTTTATGCTATTTATATTTACTATTCAAAATTATGTACCTATAAAATATTTACCACTAGATTCTATCTTTTGATCATATCTTTGTTTCTACTAGCTCTTTTTCTAAACCATAAGATGTTCTATAATCTAGAATTATTTTAGAGAATCTTTTCACATATTACATGTATATTTTGATTTTTTTTTAAAATTTTTCACTCTTTTTCACTAATTTTTATAGGGTTGATTGATATTCCCTACATTATACACCTTGACTTTTATTGCATATGGGTAAGTGCACAAAGTTGGGTGACAAAAAGTGGCCTATCCATGGACATGATTTTCATGAACTTTCAAAAATATGAATTTTGAACATAATTTGAGATATCTAAACTCAAAATTTGAAGATAATGTAAGAACATGAAATGTATAATTTTGAGTTTAGTTTTCAAAACACTATTTTTTTAAAAAATAGTTAAGCATAACTAGGTCAAACATCTAAAATTTGAAGATGAACTCTTATTTTTTTAGAAAACATGTTAGATAGACATCCATGCTATGCACCACTTTTTGAGAAACATTTAATATTATTTGAAACCATTTGGGGTAAATTTGTATACAATCTTCTAATTTGTGACCTATTTTTTTATATTTTTTGAATGAATATTTTTTTTAATGATTTTTTCAAGTAAACATATCTTGAAAACTAACAAAAAATGGATAGCCATCTATGTGGTACACCTAACTACCTCAAAAAAACTAAAATCATTTTTTTTAATGTGTGTAGAGTTAAGCCTAGTTTTTGACCATATAACTTGCTTTTCATTTGGATCAATGAAATAAAAATTA
This sequence comes from Torreya grandis, assembly GCA_037957365.1. Taxonomy (NCBI): domain Eukaryota; kingdom Viridiplantae; phylum Streptophyta; class Pinopsida; order Cupressales; family Taxaceae; genus Torreya; species Torreya grandis. The sequence continues at coordinate 898,632 of JARHVA010003256.1, forward strand.
CATGAACATGTATATGCATGTATGTTAGTGGCATGTAGTGGTCTAAAAAGATATAATAAAATATCAACATAGTTTGAAACCTTAAATTAGTAAAAAAGTTATAAAAATTATATTTTTGGAAAGAGGAGAGCATTCTCATCACAAAGTTATTAAGTTTTTGAATTTTCACATTGAAATTCTTAGCGTGTTTGGCAATCAAGGTTTCATTTTTTTGTTTTTTATCATAACACTCAAAACTCGGCTATACATTAATAGTCCAAGCTTTTGGATCGGGAATAGAAGCCACTCCTGAGCCAAAAGGTGAGGGAATTGAACTCAAATTCAAATATAATGATCATGTTATTAATTCAATCACATTATTAACTACGTTTGTAACATGATCATGTTAATAATTCAATCACATTATCAACTATGTTACTAAGTATAAGTTTACATTTATATGGTTACATTTATTTTATTATACTTTAAATTTATTTTAGTAAATATAAGAAATTAGGTTCACTCAACATCTGATAGAGTTGGTCTCACAGCTACATACTTTATGACATGGAAAATAGTTGTTTAAAATCCAATTTGGTTAATACTTAGACATTTTCAGGGTCTAGGTATTAAACCTAGGGATTTTAATATATATTTTTTGCAAATGATATCCATTTTTGGTAAACATATAGTCATTTTTTAGGTTTTTAAGCCTTATAAATTAATTCCTATCATTTATAGGAGTCCTAGGTTTGTCAAAATATAAGTTTTAAAACTACTCACTTTGAACTTGATCCAAAGTGGTGAGATTGGGTGAGTTTAGGTCATATTAATGACCTGCTTACATCAAACAACCATTTATTTTAATTTCACTTGTTCATCATCCCTCCCTCATCCTTGATCACTTCTTACTCATCCTTCAAACCCCTAATCACTCTCTCATCACTCCTTATTATCCCTAATCACTCCTTCATTAACCCTCACTATCCCTAGTCATCTCTAATCACTCTTTTATCATCCATAATCACTCCTCCATTGACCCTCACTATCCCTCATCATCCCTAATCACTCCCTCTATATCCTTATCATCCATAATCACTCTTTCCTCATCACTCATCATCCGTAATCTCTTCCTCATCCCTATTCACTCATTACTCATCACTACTCATCCCTAATCACTCCCTCATTGACCTTCATTATCTCTCATCATCTCTAATCACTATATTTTATCATAACTAATCACTCCTTTATTGATTATCACCATCATTTATCATCCCTAACCACTCCCTCCTCATCCCTCATAATCCCTAATCAATATTTATTCATCCATCATCAACACTAATCACTCCTTCATTGACCCTCACCACCATCCCTAATCTCTCCCCCATCATCGGATGTAATTATATACTCTAAAGATATATTTGATTATAATCATATGTTGTTTAATCCCTTATAATAGAATTAACTCTTTTCTAGGACTTGTGTTATCAATACCCATTTGTGATAGTCAATTTTATTACTAAATAAATTATATGATCTTCCAAATTTATAGTAAAGTAACATAAGTACTAACAAAAAATAGATTTTTTATTTTAGTCCATCAAATGATCTTTGTTGTGAATTTGAATAGATGAAACTTTATTCAATTCCACCTTTGGTAGTTTGGTTCAAAGGATAAAAATTAAACACAAATCTCTTGTATAATTTTCTAATTTTGAGAAGATTTGATTTAGATGAAAAGTTATTTAGTGTTTCCCATTCCTATATGACTTAAATATTGGTCAGGGTCACACATGCATTCCTTGTGTGTGTACTATGTCTTAAACATTTTATCTCTTAAATGAAAAATGAACATTTATTCTTGTTATCATAGAAATATGTTTCTGCAAAATGTGAAACACTATTTTAGCATAATGTAGATATTCATCCCATGTTTTCTGAAGATTAAGATGTCATTAGGGTAGATTAAAAAAATGACATAGGTAAAAATCCTAAGGATGTAGCTCAACATCTTGAAATGAGTTAATTCATTACTTGAGTTAACATAAAAGGCATAACCAACTAGTCAATCAATCCTTCCTTTGTTTTCAAGACTATATTCCAAATGTCTAAAGGTTTAACATGAATATGATGATACCCAAACTTAAGATCAATTTTGGAAAAGACTTATAGACCATGGATATGGTAGAAAAATGCCTTAATATTTAAATTAGTATAATAGTTATTTAGTTTAATCTTTTTAAGATTTTTTATTTGATTCACAACTTTGGCACAAACATAATTGGGCTTTTGCAAGGCAATGATTTGGGCGTGATGTGTCCATTATCCATGATTTCATGGATATACCACTTGATCTATTATTATTTAGAAATTATATGTTGTGTAAGTAGGTTTAAAGTACAAGTAGTTAAGGGATAAAATCAATAGTATTATTTAGTGTACAATATGTAGGAACTTATTTAGGTGATTGAAAGATATCCTTGTATTCATCTAGTTTATGGTTCAATTATTTTGTCTTCGTTATTATTGGATAAACCACACTATGATATGGTGACATAAGGATGTTATTAAATTTACATCTTACCATCAAGAGTATACTTCTTATTAGAATTGATATGATTCTTGTACTTCTTAGCACTAATGACTGAAATCTTATGAACTAACTATGATATATAGTATTTAGAATCATGAAAATATACCAAAAAATTTCAAGGATTTACTTCATAGACTACATGTCAATGGTAAATATATGGTTCACCACATGTAAAACATCATGCACCTCTAATGGTGATAAGTCACAAAGGATTGCATCTTTAAAAAGTTTGATTTTGTACATCAATTGACACTACTAGGTTATCCATTTCTCAAGGCCTACAATAGACCATACACTAACATATGGTTATGGATGATGTATAAAATTCAAGTTCAATTTTTGAACATATGATTTAGGATAAATTAAATTCTTATGACTTACATTGGAAATGATGAAGTGTATTGCCTCACCATTGATCTACATTTGTTAATGAAACAATATTTTTAGTTCATATAATTTCTTGTTGGGGGAAGTAAAGATATTTTTAGTACCGACCATATCATTGGTTTTATAATATATTATCTACTTACCTTTTTATAATGATAAATAAATTATACCCACTTTTCGAGATGTGTAAGTAGAGAGCTCATAGTGTGACACTCTTCATTGGATTGAATATTGAATTTATAAATTATCACTTTCCAATATTGAACTTCTTATTCTAATCATTTGAAAATTATTTCCCACTCTTTGGTATGATGAATAAATCAATATACATACAAATAAAAGGCCTTCAATGTACTTATTTGGATTATAAAATGTCCTTGTATGGAAATCAATTGATTGGTTTTAAGAAATCACATAGCTTGGTGATCCTCATTTATTTACTACCCATTTTTTATGTTATGACAATTTTACTTGCTTCTCTTTTTCTGGAAAATTTTCAATTGTGAATTACATCATTTCAAATAGGCCCATATTTTTTCATAGGTGTAAAATACCACCATCAAGGTATTGGATGGAGTGATTAAGGATGAGGAGGGATGAAGAGAAATTGAGTAGAAATGATGAGGGAGTTAATATGGATGACAAGGGATGGTGAAGGTCAATGAGGGAGTGATTATGGATGATGAGGGAGTGGTTAGGTATTATGAGGGATGGTGAGGATTAATAAGGGAGTGATCACAAGTGATGAGGGATGAGTGATTAAAGATGATGAGTTATGACAAAGTAGTGATTAGGGATGATGAGGGAAAGATTATAAATGATGAGGAATGGTGATGATCAATAAGGAAGTGATTAGAGACAATGATGGATGAGAAGTGAGTGATTAGGGATGATGAAGTGATGATTATGGATGGTGAGAGCCAATGAGGGAGTTATTAGGGATGATGAGGGATTGTGAGATACAATGAGGGAATGATTAGAGATGATGAGTGAGTGATTAAATATGATGAGGGATGGTGAGTGACAATAAGGGAATGATGAGGGGTGAGGAGTGAGTGATTAGGGATGATGAGGGATAGTAAGGGCCAATGAGGGAGTAATTAGGATGATGAGGGAGTTCTTAGAGATGACTAGGGACAATGAAGAATGATGAGATAATGATTAAGGGTGATGAGGCATGAGTAGGAAGTGATCAAGAATGAGGGAGGGATGATGAACAATTTAAATTAACATAAAGTGGTCATTTGATGTGTGTAGGTCATCAATGTGACCTATGTTACCCCAATCACACCATTTTTCATCAATTTCAAAGTGCATAGTTTATAAACTTTAATTTTTATAAACCTAAGACTATTATAAATGCTAGGAATCAATCTAGAAGGTACAAAAAAAAATGACTATATTTTTACCAAAAATGGATATCAATTGAAAAAATTATGTCCTAAAACCCTAGGTTTAATATTTAGACCCTAAAAATTCCTAAGGAGTGACTAGATTGGATTTTGAAAAACTATTTTCCACATCGTAAGGTATGTAGCTATGAGAGCATCTATATCAGATGCTAAGTGACACTAATTTCTTATATTTACTAAAATAAATTTAAAGTATAAGAAAATAAATGCAATAATATAAATTTAAACAAGAAGTTTAAATTTATATTATTACTTTTTTTTTATATACTTAACATTTAGAGTAGTAAATATAAGCTTTTGGCCAAAATTTTCTTCATGTGCAACTCCCACATTCTTTTATGTGCAAAATAACAGGAACATAATTGCATTATCAATAATCCAATCATGTTATTCATAACACAATTGTACTACCTATTAACTAACATTCACTCCATCTACATGTTCATTTTTTTAATGTGAAAAATAATAGTAAAATGATCACATTATACATTAATGTAATCACATTATGTATTGATAATTACCAAGCCATAATTAAATAACATGATCACATTAATTAAATAACATGATCACATTATTTATTAATACGATCACATTACTTAAATGGTCCATGGAATTGTCCCCCAGCTCTATACACTTACCCATCTCATTATTTATCTACACACTAAGGTAAGTAAAGGTATGTATCTTTCAATTATATCATTTCGTTTATATTATTTGATCCTTATTGTAATATACTTATCTTAAACATTGTGTGTTTCTATTTTTTTTCCCTAAAGCACCATCCCGTGTTGCACCTATGTGACAGGTGATGATATTCAAGTGGGGCATATGTATATGCATAATAATTTCAACCTTTATCAATTATTAATTATTTATCTATTAAAATAACCCATCAACTCTCAATATCTCTAAGTGCATGCCTCAAAAGGTGAACTATGAAAGGGGTGGGTAGACCATTTGTGCTTCACAAGATTGGTGTATCTATAATACCACTTGATATCTACATTAACATCTCCTAAACACACTTACCTAAGATTTGAATCCTTTTTTGAACCTTCCTCTAGTCATTTTTTTAATTTCATTAGCCCCTCCCTAAGCCTAAAACCCTTTCAAATGATTTATGTTTAGTTTCAACCCCATCGATCCTTTACTCTAATTGATAAAACTCATTCGGGTTCTAGTTCAACCCTTGGCTGACCTAGATCAGGACCTAATTTTTTTTTCAAATAATGATATAGACCTGATTACTCTAGCCCTTTTGGTTAAACTTTTAGAAAGGATTAGGGTTAGATTTAGCTATATATACACATCCATTTCATCATTTATTTAGGAAGAAAAGATAGATTCTAATATATTATGCATCTACTCATCCACTATTCTACTTGAGGACAATAGCTTAAGGTTTCAATACTTTATTTGGAGATATGGATATGGTATTGTGGAGAAGTCTTTTGGATGTGTAAAGAAGTTGTGTATCCTAGAGTTTACTTATCCTTATTATCTTTATAAACCACAATAACCTGTTGTAAATTAGCTTGGCCAAGGGAGAGATTGAGGCTCGATGGGTTCATCTTCAAAGGTAAGTATTCATAACTGTATTCCTCCTTTATAAGATTATATAGATTAGCATTTGTATTTATTTCCCATGTATTAGGATTTTCTATACATTGCATGAGTAAAGATCTTCTATGCATGTTTACTTTTTATGTTAATTACATCCAATTTATGCCACAATCTTTGATGAGCACTAGATTAGACTTTACTTTAATTTTCATTTACTTTGTGAATTTAAAAACATAGGACCTAGCTAGGGTTATTACATAGTTTTGATTGACTAGAGGATTTGGAACCCTCTCTCGTGATTTTATTGTGTTAATATATCCCTTGGTTAGGTCTAACAGATCCATCTTGCTCATGACCCCAAATATCTAATGTATCAAAAATTGAAAGTGTAAGTAAGATTTATCTTCTCTAAGATAAAATTGATTAATAGATCAATTCCATTTCCCTTTGTATATAGATCACAAGCATTTTCATTCCTTTTTCACCAATCTAGCTACACAAGGGAGATTAAGGTTATGAATAGAACCTTTAGGATGAAATAAAAGGGTGTCTATTCCCTATTCAAATATATGGTATAATCAACCCCCTAACTATATATGGCATGAGGAAATAAATAATTGGATTGATCCCCAAGCCTATATATCTTATCTAGGGGGAATGGAAAGAATCATTCAAAACTTATGTAGAGTTCCTTGTGAAACATATCAAATATTTATCTCTATATGGGTAGGAAATGGATCATATATCACTATGAGGTAGGGGTAAAGTATTTTATGGTGAAAATATTTAAAGAAAAACAAGGATATGATAACAAAAATTAGCAAAAGAATACCAAATTAGACTTAATTAAAACCATTTCATTTCAATTAATAAATCAATTTTAAGAAACCTATAAATAGTAGAGATATATTCTATAATATTTTCATATAGAAAATTAATATTAGTCATTTATTAAGACTAATAATGATGTATTTTTACCATTATATATACACATTCAACACAATAACTACATTAAAAAATGTAAGTTGTCAAATGGCAACATTAAAATACAATCACTTAACAACTTACTATATCAAATAAATTTAAAAACTATTTAAAATAATTACCAACTAAAACTAGGAAAATTGAAAAATCTTAATTGATGTTGTTATCTTCCCATGAAAAATTTACTTGATCCCAACACTAACGTAAAAATGGTCATGGTTACTTGATTAGTCTCCAGGGTTAAATATTTGACTAAAAGTATGACAAAAAGAAGCAATGTCAAGAGTAATACTAGAAAGTGTAATTTTCAAAGTTAATTTAACCACTCCTTTGTTGAAAGTGTTAGGAAGTACAACATAGTATACACCAAGGAGATCTTTTTGATGACTACTCCAATGCCATTTTTATTTTAAATTGATAAAATATCTATGTTCTATATGTTAAACATTTTTTTTATTATAATTAAATGTGAGAATCTTATTTGGGTCCTATTTTCACTTGAACTTGCACCCCTTGAGAAGATGACAAGTCTCTCTTCATTAAATTGGTACAATGGAAACACCTCAGGGCTGTGAGTGACCCAAATTTGAGGTGAGTCTCTAGACTAGGGCTAGTTCCCTTAATGTACCACTTCCACACACCAAAACCACACATTTATTTATGAGGAAAAGGGTTAATAAGCCTAAAATAAACCTAGATAAGGAGGTGATGCACCAAATAGATGGTATAATCACACCACTTTCAATGCACTTGGAACCAAATGGAAAACTACACATACACTTCATCCATCAAACTTAAATCTCTTCTTTTACATCAATGTTTTAAGCATGGGGTCTTGAAGAGAATACAGGTTAGGAGGACTTAGACAATAGTTATTTTAAAAAAACTAATGAATATAATACTTACTACACCTAAAATCCACATTAGACACTTCTTGTTGACCTGCAAAAGAGAGTTTTCAAACTACACAAGGCATTAAGAAGGATAACATGTCAAGGTAAGCAAAATACACTTGCACAAGAGCAACAACCATAAAATGTCCTTAGTGAAATCATGAATGAGGTAAAACAACATTATTTATTATTTAAATACAAAATTTGAGTAGGACTTCACCATACTCAGGTGGAGAGATCCCTATAATATCCAAAAAGGCTAGTATATATAGCAAATGTGAGAGAAGAGAGAGAAGGTGAAGCTCAAGAGTCACTAAGACACTTTTCAAGCAAGGAGAATGAGTTAAAATGGCATGGAATCAATAATGAGACAATTCTTAAAATGAAAATAAGGACAAATGTCTTTATTTGTCTAACTCCTCCATATGTGGTGTAGATGCTCTTTTGCTTGCAACTCTCTTCATGATTTTCACTCATTAGATTTCTTCATCACTGAGTAGGGCCAGGTATTATGGTTTATCTAAAGGGGGTTGGTTATTTAAAATAATCCACATGCATTAGAGTGGTCTCTAATCATTCACAGTCCCCTAGCCATGAGCAATCATCTCAAATAGTTATAAATAACACCTTCTCATGCACCTCTCACACTTGGCATACAAAATGCTTCCAATTTCTTAATCTAATCCATGAAAAAGGAGGAATGACACCTGTAAAGAGTGTGTATGTCATCAAATTCATGAATAAATCCTTAAAAGGCTTCCTAATTAGAGTTTCAAAATTTTCACTAAGTGTGCTCTACTTGTTCACTATGACTAGCTAAGATGAAGGAGATGATAGGCACACTTAGGAGATTATATATCTAAATTTATAGACATTAAGACTTATAAAAAGTCCAAATATCTCTCCTAAAAGTGGTTTCATCCTTTGTAGCTTTTCCATACCTACAAAACACATAAATTTATCAAAAAAGGCCTTGTTTTACACCATCCGTAAAGGTAGGGTACACCTCAGTCACATGTAACATGGACCTGGAGAGTCCAATACAAATAAAAATAATCTCACTAACCTTTACACTACACTTGGATACTCCATTTGTCTCATCTTTCCAATCAGGTCCTTAGAGAGGGTTTGTGAGGGTTTTAGATTAATTTTAGGTCTTAGCCTTTATTCATAAAGACCAACCATTTTAGCTCTAAAATAATTCCACTTATCACTTATTTAGGACCCTCTATAACATTTGTGAACATGTTGAGGATCCACATAAAGCATCATGGGAGGTACAAGCATTTCAAATTGGCCATTCGAGTCATTTCTAAGCATTTTACATGGTTTGGGTGCCTTCAATCATAAAAATGGATTCTTGATGAGATTATATACAACTAAAAGGTTTAAACACCTCTATACACATCCCCAATACATGCTTCAATCATCAGAATAGATCATCAAGAGATAGAAATGAAACTGACCCCCTTATAATATTAGGCCTAGACTTTATTCCATAATTTTGCCTGTAACTTGAGGATCAAATGAAATTATTCAAGTTTTACCTACATCCAAAAGGCTTAAACATATCTAAAATTATATAATAAACATGTTCCAACTTGTTAGATAGCCTATCTAAGGCTAGAAATGTGAAAGGCTCTCAAATTGGCTACTAGGCCTTAACTATGCCCATTAAATTAATTGTAACAATTGTAGTTTAGAGAAACATGTTAGTATCTATACCTCTTTTCTAGGTTATTCATGTTGAACCAGGGGTATTAAAACTCTATAAACATTCTTCCAAGGTTTCCTTGGCTTTTGGTTATACTTTCTACCTCTTTTGTCAAAGTGCAGGGTTCAAGCAAGGGAAAAGTGCCCCCTATCTGAGATAAAATAGGGGAACATCCCCTATTTTCTCATGAAAAAAAAATATTAGAGGGGATTATATAACTCACAAGGATGATCTGTATAAATTTTTAACCTTTGGTGATGAGTCTAGACCTTTAAACTTCCCTAATTTCCAAGGTAGACCTTTTCAAGATAGTCTATGCAGGGTATTTTGCAAGTAGACTGTGTTTCATGTTTTGGGGTGATGAATGTAGGTGTAATTATGAATTATCCTTGGATATAATGCATATTATCCATTTTTATCTCTTAGGATCATTGATCCATGTTTTAGACTCATTTATCACCTTCATATGCACTTGGGGCTCACCTAACTGATCCCCATATCTTGACTGTGACAACCTTGCTCTTTCACTACTTGTATGCTATGTTTCAATCCCTTAAAAGAGTCATATGTAACCCTTAACATCCCATTAATTGATCATTCACATTATGCATCATTTCAACCTCACATTTGGTTCTCATATACATTTTTTTTATCATAACTAGATCCCTACTATCATATGACTAAGATAACCCTATCTCTGATTGTTGTAGGCTACTTTGAATCATTTGAGGTTGATTATGATGTGACAAGGCTTAATTTAATCCACTTTAGGGTACAAATTTTTTTATATCACTTTGAACTCATATTAAGTTCTTGTATATGTTCAAAGGAGGTCTAAACTATGTTTTCCTTAGATTGAGACATATTTCTCCTCAAGACCCTACCTATAGGTGAATCTCAACCTGTAGGTATTTATTTCCATGTTAAGACCTTGATTATGATGTTTTATGATCACTTTGACCTCACAATAATTCATGTTCATGCCTTCAATTTACATTGAATGCCCCTTTTGACATTACTAAACATCAAGACTACCTCATTGTTTGCTTACCTAGTTGTATGTGTAACTTTCTAGGCCTATGTATAGATAGGGAGTGAGTAAATTGAGCCAAAATTGATGTAACATCCTAATCAAGTGGTATTTAGGTTATCTATACTACCCTAGGTCATATGATACTATTCAACCATGTAAAGTGGTTTGTAATGCAACTTGGAAAGGGAAAAACACTTGGTGCACAAGGCTTGTAGATGTCACTGCATACTTTTAGTGTTTTCAAAGGTACTTTTGGATCTTTGAATCACCTCTTTCTATTAGTCTTCCACTCTCCAAACTTTGCATAGCTATTTTCCCTGTTAGAGGCTACATAGCTAATGAACAAGAAGTGACCAAAGGTTAATATGACATTGCTACAAAATTAATCTAAAAGAGCTAGGAGCTCTATTCTAACAAAAAAGAGATTAGGGTTCTGAGTCTCAGTCTTACCATCTTTGAAGATATCCTTCATTCCTCACTTGGAAATTTCCCTTATCAACAAGTCTACCATGATATTACAAAATATCAAGGTAAAGGAAGAGTTTATTAAGTTCCTCAAGGTCACTAAATGACCTCCATACTCTCTGCGTAGGCCACCTAAAGATATGCATTTGATTGTATATAGGTAGAAAGGATGGAATTGAGCAAGAAAAAGTTTGTTAAAAGCCTCCTAACACCCAAAATGCATTTTTCAGCCCTCAAATGGATAACCTCCATCGAGAACACTTTTAAATAAACTTCAAAACACCTTCCTCTACATGGAAATCACATGCCAGTAGATGAAAAGAGCAAATAGAGAAGGAGAAAGAGGACAATGTGTATAATTTGGGCCTCATGGGTAGAGCTATATTCTTTACCAGTCCTTCAAAGGATGATTTTCACCATGGGGATCTTAAAACCACTCTCTAAAACTCATACTCAATGTGATATTCCCCTATACTAATGCCTAAAATGCACCTTCATGGTTGCTTAGCTAAAACAGGCTTAAAAGAGACTCCTTGAGTTCTTGAAACCTCCAAAAGCCAAGAGAACAAGGAAAAAAACTATAGAGAGGTCTTAAACGACCTTGAGAACACCTAAAAACAACCAACTTGTCCAATAAAAGAAAAATATTTAGAAACAAGCTCAAGCAGTGACCCCTCATGGATGTGAGAGCATAAAAAGCTACCTGTGCTCTTAGTGATGGTTCATAAAGGAGAAGCTATGAAACTAAAAACTCTTGCATGGATTTGAAGATGACTCAAACCCATTTCAACTCCCAAGAGAAATCCCTCTAACTCTAATTATACAAACTATACAAAGCATTCAAAGTTGACCCAAAATTTTATTTTCCTAACTAAAACTCTGCACACTAGGCATGGTAAAGATCTTAGGGAGTTGAAGAGACACTAGGCCAATGTTTTATGCTAAAGGTGAGCTCACCAAGTCCATACAAGTGAAATTAATGGCCTATTTTCAAGGACATCTCCCTATTTTCATACATGACGCTGCCTCTTGACTACCTCTAACTGATTCTTGACATGTTATAACCCCGTTCACATTGAAATATTCATTTGTGACACTTTGCTTCCTTAACTCATTAGTACAAGTCATTTAATGAGCCAAAAATATGACTAAAAGGCATTTTTGGATATAAAACATGCTAAAGGACAAATTTATGACTTAATAACACATTAAAACATTTAAATGACCACATTAGGATTTTTATAGAATAAATTGAGCCTTTGACCATTTTTGACCAAAGTTGACTAGAGTTGACTTAGGTTGATTAAGAAAGTGCAATAAAGTTAGGCTTAAACCAAGGCTAGAACAAGGATAGGTGAGATATATATATATATATATATATATATATATATATATATAATAAGATGAGACTACATAAGACATATAGAAACCTTATAAAAAGTTTTAAAATGTAGGGGTTGACCCAATTTGACTAAAATTCATATTCGATCAACACTTTTGGCAATTCCTAGTGGTAACATGCTTGCCTATGTTAAGGATCAGTAACCTTATCCCATCCATTAGGAAAATGGAGTCAAATGCACTATAAAAATAGAAGGATCAAACCTTGACTTGGCTAACAAGATAATCGATTGACCTCAAAACACATAAATGAAAGATAATAGACACCAAGACCAAGCAAACACACAAAGCAAAGGCACACTTATGCTACTAAGCACTTAGGGAACCTAAGGCATAAAAGAAAATAAACTAATTATGTACATCTAACTATACATACCTTCCTTCTTGGATCAAAAGGAAAGTGTCTTAAATCTCCTTCCTCACGAGATAAATGAAGATGCCAAAAATGCTTCTTTTTGGATGTAGTACTAGATGACTCATGCTTCTCTCTTTTTCTTTAGCTTGGCATGTCCTTTGATGGATTCATATCAAAAAAGTCTCCAAATTAGATGAACTCTTCTTGACCTTGAAAACATGCCTCATACTACTGCCCCTTTGTCTAATTATGGTAGATTTGCATTTCCATGAATGGGACAACTTCTTGAATGTCTTTGTCCTCTTGAAAGGTTTCATTACTCTTCTCTTTTGTTACAAACTCTTCAAACCTTTCAATAAGTCTTGTATCATGACATTATAGTAGTGTTTCTTATTCAAACTCTTTCTTGATGTTTGTAGGAGTAGCTTCACATGTGGTTCTATAATCAATCTTCAAACTAATTTCAAAAGAATCATAGTCATCATGATTTAGACTCTCTTGATGGTGATACCTCTCAACACCTACTTTCTCCTCCACATCTTGGGCTTGTTTTATTAGGATTATTTCCTTCTCACTATCTTTATTTTCTTTAAACATTTTCATATAAGTATATCAGATGTCTTCTTCTTGAAACATGACATCTTGTTTATCATTTCTTGTAGTCAACTCCAAAAGAATTGTAGGCCCCTTGAAGCTTTCAACTTCATTGAAAATGTCTTCAAATCGATGCCACAAGTCATCATCCTCTATTTGATCATCATCATGAAGGGGAATAGCAAGAGAAACTTCTTCCTCTTCTTTGGAAACCGAAAGAACCTCTTTCAAATCTTCTTCTTCAAAACAAAGAATGTCATCTTCAATATCATCATAATCTGATGTTTCCTCACAACAAGTTATCTCCTCTTCATCCTCAATACAATCTAAAATTTCCATCTCCTTTTCCCTCTTAGTGTTGCCAATACTAGGCATCTCAAAACCAAGAATTTTAGCCCAAGAAGGCTTCCAAAGAGCAATGCAATCTTCATCATTAGAATCTAATTTCCCCTTAATCAACTAATTCACATTAGGTTCAATGAATTCATTTTCTTCAATATTTCCTTACATATATGAAATATTCTACATTTTGAGTTCCAACTCCTTAATTCTTTTGGAAAGGCTTTCTTGAAATAGCTTCTCTTGAGGGGAAATAGGATCTTCATTGGGAAAATAAGTAAAAGGAAGTTGAGATGAAGGTAAAAAGGCTTATTGAGGAGGTATGGGAGGGATTTGAGTAGGTTTAGATTTCTCTTCACTTCTATCTTCTCCACTTAGACATTATTTTTCCTTCTTTTCACAAGATTCCACTACTTCTTTCCATTTTGGGAAGCTAGGCTTAGAGTGTCCTTCATGAGGCTGAGATACAAATGGAGGGGTAAATGATTGGCTTAGGAAACTTTAGTATTTCCTTGGGCTTATCATCTTGTCTCCAACTTGGGAAAGTAGGTTTAGTAACCTCATTTTCTACTTCTATGATGGATTGTGTCAAATGTTGGTTTACCAACTCAATTTCCTTGTCAAGATGGGCCTCCAACATCAACTTTATTCTCCCAAAATCTTCTACAATCAGGTTGTCAGATGGATCAACTTGCTCAACAATAGTGTCCTCCTTCCTTTGGCTTCTCTCTTAGATGGAATTCCAAGAAGGGAAACTTTGGGGAGTGTATGAAGGACTTGGGGAATTTTGAAACATGATTGGATTAGTATTTTAAATAGGCATAGTTAACACACTTGAAGGTTGATGTGGGGTTTATTATATTTTACAAGACTGTGTTGGTTCATAACCCTTCAACCTCTCTTCTTTGTGTAAAATCAGACCACAAAAATCAATCATTTTACTTGTAAGACCTTGCCAATTGGTTTTCTCAATGGGCATCCATTCTCTCTTGACTACTTCTAAAGCATCCCTCACACTCTTGACATAATCACTAGGAATGACTTAACCACAACCATTTCTAGTATCAAGGTCTAACATATAGTCCTCATAGCCAATGAGAGTCTTCTTGAAACTTGTAATGGATTGACTTAGAGAGGAACTAGGTGAACTAGGTGAAACATAATCTTGGGAGGGATGTTTACAAGACTGATGCCAATCATAGCAGAGCTAAATATGGTCATATTGAGACTAATAATACTGACCAAGGACTTGTTTATATTTATAAGGATAGGAAAAGATGTATATGTCTCACCAACTTGTGTTAAGATAAATTCAACATCAAAATTATCCATGAATCATTCATGAGAAGTGTATATAATAAGAAAATAACCTCCTCAAGTGGTCTTTAGGTTATCTATACTATGCTAAGTCATATGAGACTATTCAACCATGTGAAGTGGTTTGAAATGCAACTTGGAAAGGGAATAACGCTTGGTGCTCAAGGCTTATAGATGTCACTACATACTTTTAATCTTTCAATCACCCATTTCTATTAGTCTTCCACTCTCTAAACTTTGCATAGTTGTTTTCCATGTTAGAGACTAAAAATATATTGAAAAAGAAGTGACCAAAGGCCAATATGACATTGATACAAAATTAATGTCAAAGAGATAGGAGATCTGTTTTGACAAAAAATATATTAGGGTTCTAAGTCTCCGTCTTATCATCTTTGAAGATATCCTTCATTCTTAACTTGGCAATTCCCCTTATCAACAAGTCTAACATGTTATTCCAAAATATTAAGGCAAAGGAAGAGTTTCTTAAGTGCCTCAAGGTCACTAAATGACCTCCATACTCTCTGCTCAGGCCACCAGAAGATATGCATTTGATTGTATGTAGGCAAAAAGGATGGAATTGAGCAAGAAATAGTTTGTTAAAAGCCTCTTAACACCCCAAATGCATTTGTTAGCCTTAAAATGGATAACCTCCATCAAGAATTTTTTTAAATAAACTTAAAAACACCTTCCTCCATGTGGAAATCACCTACCTATAGATGCAAAGAGCAAACAGATAAGGAGTAAGTGGGCAATGTGTATAATTTGGGCCTCATGGGTAGACCTATATTATGTAACAGTCCTTTAAGGGCTGATTGTCACCATGGGGATTTTCAAACCGCTTTCTAAATATCCTACTCAATGTGATATTCCCCTATACTTATGCTTTCAATGTACCTTCATGGCTACCTAGCTAAAAGAGGCTTAGAAAAGACTCCTTGAGTTCTTAAGACCTCTAAAATCCAAGAGAACGAGGAACAAACCTATAGAGAGGTCTTATACAACCTTGAGAACACTTGAAAACAACTAACCTATCCAATCAAAGAAAAATATTTAGAAATAAGATCAAGTAGTGACCCCTCATGGATGTGAGAGCATAAAAAGTTGCTTGGACTCTTAGTGATGGTTCATAAATGAGAATATATGAAACTAAAAAATCTAGCCATGGATTTAAAATTGACTCAAACCCGTTTCAACTCCCAAGAGCACTTCCTCCAATTCCAACTGCACAAACTGTACCAAGCATTCAAAGTTGACCCTTCTTGGCTTGCAAAGGAAAGAAAGAAGGAGAAGAAAAAAATTTGATTTTCATAACTAAAAATCTACACAAAATTTATGTTAAATATTTTAAGGAGTTGAAGAGACACTAGGCCCATGTTTTAAGCTGAAGATGAGCTCACCAAGTCCGTACAAGTGCCATTAATGGCCTATTTTTAAGGAGATCTCCCTATTTTCATAATTGAAACTACCTCTTGACTACCTATGACTGATTTTTGACATGTTATGACCCCATTCAAATTTAAATATTCCTTTGTGACACTTTTATTCCTTAACTCATCCATACAAGTTATTTAATGAGCCAAAAATATGACTAAAAGGCATTTTTTGCATATAAAACATTGTAAAGGACATATTTATGACTTAATAACACCTTAAAACATTTAAATTACCATGTTAAGACATTTATATAATAATTTGAGCCTTTTACCATGTTTGACCAGTGTTGACTTGGGTTGACTAGGCAAGTACAAAGAAGCTAGGCTTAAACCAAGTCTAGATCAAGGATAGGTGAGATATATAGAACATGAGACCCCATAAGACATATGTAAACCTTATAAAAAGTTTAAAATTTTAGGGGTTGACTCAATTTGACTAAAATTCAAATTTGGTCAATAGGTCCCACATTAAATAAATTAAGAGGAACATAACAACCAAGAGTGCTGAGAGAGACTAAATAATTAAAAATGAAATATAAATAAGAGATATTAAAATAAATTCATTTTAACCTAACCAAGAAATAATTAAACACTAGTAGAAACACCTATAAAGGTAGACCTATCCATGAGTGGATATAAATATTGTCCCTCTTTGAGAGAGAACATTCTCCAACATCCAATGTGAACCCTCATCAATTACAACTATTGAATCCATGATTAGATGTTTTGCCTTCATATTTCATCCTTTGTTCTTGGATATAAAACTAAAATTAGGTTTGGATATCATATTTTTAGCTAAAATTAAAATAGAGTATATTTTAGTCCCTTGAAGAACCATCAATATCAATTTAAAACTTCTTAATATTATCCATATCAACATCAACTCCATGTTGATGCTTCTTTTTTCTAGGAGGAAGGGGATAAGGAGACACTGATAGTGAATTAGTAGATGGTCAAACACTTAAATTGAGACCTAAATTATGTAAAAAATATTTTCCTATGATTATACCACATGAAATTTGATATAGGAGATCCATCATTCTTTCTATAAATCTGCATGGGTTTGAAATTTTAAGAGCCCTAGGAATTAAAAACTACAACTTGATTCCAAATTTGATTACAATAAAATTCTTTTAAGGTAAGTCTCTTAAAATTGGGAAATTGAATCTAAGAATATGAGAGAAGACATAATCTTGGCCAAAAGAAAAATAGGCTTATAAAGGTCCACCAAGCCACATATTGTCACAAACCTACTACTCAATGAAAACTAATCGGTACCACTACTAAACCATAGTTAAACCCCATGTTTTTAAATGAATAAACTAGTTGTTACTTACATCAAATCATATGGCTTTCTTTGGTGTTAGAACAACACGAGGGGTACCTAAATGGTGAAGAGAAATAACATATAGACAATTTCAATTATATGTAGATGTTTTATGCTTATGCCTTTCATGAAAATTATTTGCCTTACCTTTCTTGAAAAATTTATTATTCTAAGTTGATTTATTGTGTAAATAATATGATTTATCATGTAAATTGTATCGGTGATGATGGAGGCTAGGTTTTCTGGAAATCACTTTCCAAACTTTGCCCTAGTTTGAGCCAATGCACGGCACCATCATTGATTTATTTGAAACATGTACACTAAAGCTTTATAATTGATTGAAAAAATAACATCTAAAAATTTAATACAATCAACAACAAAAGAATAATATTTAAAACTAGTCTGAAAACTCAAAACTAGCAATGATCCCTATACTAAAGATTTGTATGTTATTAAAAAGGAGGTAGTCTATTAATTTTAAATTTTCCTTAAGGATTCCTCCCTCAATTTAAATTTTGAGAAATAGGGATTTGTGAATATTATCCCAAAAATTATGGATGTTAATTAGAATGTTAAATTAATGAGGCCTTTCACAGAAGAAGAAATATGATATGTGCATAGGAGCATGGATAATGAAAAATCCCTAGGACCTGATGGGTTTCTTGTAGGTTTTTCAAACACTTTTGGTAAATTATAAAAACAAAATTCTTAAATCTACTAATGAATCCATATCCTCAAGAAAATTTTTGGAGGATTTTAATTGTATTTTTATATCTCTAACCTCCAAGAAATCTAATGCAAATTCCTTAGACATATTCAGATAAATATCCCTTTGTAACACCATCTACAATATTATTTGAAATCTTTGGCTAATTTTTTACGAATACTTATTCCTCTTCTTATTTTAGAACAACAATGTGGTTTTGTCCAAAATAAAAAAATCTTAGATGGTGTTGTTATTTTGCATGAGCTAATTCACTTAGCTAAATTGAAGAAGGAAGTGACTATGATTATAAAAATAGATATTAAAAAAAATTATGATAAGGTAGATTGTAACCTTATTTTCAAAACCCTTAAGAATCTTTGGTTCTTATAGGCTTGGTGCGATTGGATTAAAACTTGCATCTCTAGTCCTATGTTTTTAGTTCTTGTAAATGGAGTCTTGACTAGTTTTTTCAATAGTTTAAGATGTATATGTTAGGAAGATGTTATCTTGCCATACCTCTTCATCATCATGGTAGAGGCCCTAGGTAGAGCATTATAAATAAATAAATAAATTTATCTCATTAGTGGCTTCAACATTAATAAGAATGTAAAGTTCTCTCATAGATAGTTTGTGGATGATATAATTCTGGAAAATTTTGCTCACATTCAAAATTTTGGAATGTTGAATAAAATCCCTGATCGGTATCAATGTGCTTTAGCTAAAGAGTTTAGCTTATTGAAATCAATCATTTTTTTCCACCATACTTTGTACTGAAAATAAAATAAGATTAAGCAAATTATAGGATTTTATTTAGGTTCTCTTCCCAATGAATACTTAGGGATCCCATTCTTTGATGGTTGATCAAAAAAGTAATTTTGAGAAAATATGGTCACATATTTATTGAATTAGTTGGCTTCTTGGAAAGGCAAATGGATCTCTTGGGTAGTTAAAATACAATTAATTCAAGCTATTCTCAAAGCAATACCAATTTACATGATGTTAGTCTCAGAAGCTCTATTGTGTGTTAAATTGATTTTAATTAACATTAGAAAAAAATTCTATGAAACAGTCCCTCTAAATATAATACAATTGTATTAATGAAATGGGAATTAGTTTATAATTCAAAAGGGGGAGCTGGAATTCAAAATTTGTCATGATGAGTGAAGATATTGGATCAAAAATTCTATGGAGAATCTATCAAGACAAAGACAAACTTGGAGCATCATATTATGAAGAAAGTATATTGATAACATAAATGACAATGCCCATATTTTTATTACTAAGAATTGATTTATGGGTCCTATATCTAGCATTTCCTTTGTAAATTTATAACCCTTATCTCTAAATCTCTTTAATGGGAAATAAATAATGGACACTCTATTAACTTCTAGAAGGATGCCTATTCTAATGTTGGTCCTCTTTGAAATCATCCCTAGTTTAGTGTATAGAAGATTACTTTTTAAACCTATGGGGGAGCCTAATTTATAATTACTGGGTCAAAAATCAAAGTATTTATGTATCCAACCATACCTTAGATCTTCTAATTTATTTCAACAACTTCATGAACTCTCACCATATCAATAACTCAAAGGATATTGGTTTCCCAATATGTCTAGTGGAAAAAGTATGGATCCCTCTATTAGAGGTACAATCACTAAGGAGTGGGGGTGAATTAGTGAATCAAGATATTTCAAAACTTAAATCTAAATACTTCAAACCCTTAGTCATACACCATAAACAATCAATAAGAAAATAACCCACTCATAACAATGAACATGAAAGATAAGCAAGATAAGACAAGATCTATACAGGAAACCATATTCGAGGAGAAAATCCACTCTCAATCCTAAAAAAACATGGAATAATTATCCTATTATATTATTACTAACATGAGACTTTAGTGAAGCACCCACTTTACAAGGAGCACCAACCCTCAAAGATGACAAGCACCAACTTGCTTAAGATGTTGACCACCATCACAACATATATGAAGTGAACAACTCCATAACTCTAATTAATTCTCAATATGATATAAAAAACCTATAAAACAACCTCCTACAATCCTATTCACTCATTCAAACCTTTACACACAAGCAAGGCACCCAAAACCACCTTTTGGATCAATGTAAACACCTTCACTTGTTCTCATGCATCAAACCTATGAATTAAGCATTAGAATTATAACCAAAAGGTCATACATGCAATCCACATTCTTATTTTCCTTTGAATACATTCACATGGTTCTCACAATCATCAAAAATATTTTTCTCATCTATGCACTTTCTCAACCTCTCAAACAACCCAAATATGCCTTGTACTTATACCACTTTCTTGGTCTAACTGATCTTGGTTGATAAACATGCTTACCATACTTATATTAAACTTAAAATATGTCTACACACATGTTACATGGGTGAAACACTCCAATCCATAGGTCAGTCATAGTCCTTAAGACTCAAATCCTCCATTAGGCCTTAATGAGACCCAAAACAATTAGGCTTTCTCATCTACATGTTACTCTTGCAACCTCTTGGACCACCTTTAGCTTCCACCAATGCTTATAACATATCAAACCTATCTCCAATATACCCTTAATCATTCCCTCATGGGTCCATGCCACCTGGAATACCAACTCAATGTTTGAACCTACCAATTAGGTATCCTTGCTCTTTAAGCCTTTATACACATAAAATACAGTCTCAAACTTCTGAAGCAAATACTCAAATCTTTTCACATAGCCATATGATTATATCACATGGGTGAAATATTCATGACCTCTGAAAAACTTCCATGTTCCTAAACACTTCAACACAATCTCTAAGCACTCAAATCAACTCTCTCAAAATGACCACTCATACTAGTCATATACAGTCAAAATGCAGTCAGGCTATTTTGACTCTCCATAACTGATCAGAGGTAAATCATGACAAAAATTACCTTATCATAAATATTTGAGACTTATATAACATATCCATAATATTTTTCTTCCTCAACTTTTCTTAGAACATCTTCAAATTAACTTTGCAATATGGTCACTCAAACTGCCAGTGTATTCAATAAACATAGTCAACTTCTAAGCCTTTGATCGTACTAAATATGGATTGGTCAAACCTCCATAATCCACAAAAATGGTCCTCATTGAGTCTAAAACACTCTTAAATATTTATCTCATATTGAAACATCAAAATACAATCAATATATCTTCAATTACCCTTCTTGGGTTTACAGAACATGGTCAAACACACAATCAACTTTGGAGCTAAATATCTTTGACTATACAGATATTCAAACCTTCTATTGAATGTATTTAGATTAAATTTGAAGTTATCTTCAATGTTTCATTTTACACAATCAATAAATTCATCCTAGATCAAGATATATAAGTAAAATACTGAGCATTGGTTTATCCTTTTGCTAATTCAAATGCCAAAGGTCATTGGTTAATGAAAAATCATCTACAGACACATGTCTTCATCTCATGTCCTTATATAGCTTACTCAAACACACTTTAGTGGTCTCATTGCAGCTTTCTAAATTTAACTTGCATTATTCATTGTTGATCTTAGATCCTCGCTTCCAAGATCAAGCCACTTAGAAGCCCCACGTTCCCTCTGCATACCTTGCATTCAATCTCCAATGAACTTCCTTCACTTAGAATCCCCATGTGCCTTTTGAGCATTATGTTGACTTATTGACTAATGCACACCATTGATCTTCCTCTACATAATTGAACATGATCCATAGATCTTAATCTACTATTCAAACTCTATTAAAGTGACACATGTCTTCATCACATTCATTCTTAAGATCTTTGACTAATTGATTTCATACTCATCATTGATCTCTATTTGACAAGTATAATGCTCATTGTTAGATCCTTATCTAGTTAGATTAATTGATCACCATAGATCTTCATCACCCAATTAAACACTCATCATAGATAATCGATATCATAAATTTGGTTAAGTATGAGAACCTATTTAACTCTAACTAAGAAGCCAAGTTTTCACTGTAGACACCTAAAATTGGCCACCAATAACCTTCAATCAAGATTTTGACCAATTTCTATCAAAATACACAATTTTACCTAAAATAGTAAAATGCATTAAAAGTTTCAAACCTATCATATATAAGTGTCAATTTTGGCTAGAGTATCATAAAATAAGGTAATGCAATTTATGAGGCAACTAACTTTGATCATATCATTTCAAGTCAAAATGACATTTTTGCACCTGGGTGCTATGGATTGCTCTTTTCTACCAAAATTATTTCACAAGACATGTGCCTTTATTATGTTGTGTTGAAAACATCCTAAATATTATAATGGATCTAATGTATCTAACATCACATCCTAATTCCAATCCAGTTAAATTTTGAGCTAATAGTATGACATTTTGACTAATTTTATTAATTCATGCACCAATTGCCAAGATTTGCATCAAACTGATAAATCATTTTTAAAGATAATTAATTTAAATCAATATCTTAATTAATAATTCCATGGATGCTTTTTAATATATTTTTTTTGAAATTAATATTGAATAACTACATCATCAAATGGCATCATTTCTGGGAAAGACATCCCTAAGCCATAAATGCATAAAATATCTCATTAAGCCCTTCCATGCCTCATTAATGCCTTCCATGCCTCTTTAATGCCTCTCAATCCCAAATATTTATGAGGGAATTTACTGAATATGGCCTCCAAAATTGAATGGATCCTTAGACACACATCTTCATCTTGAGATGGATAGTTTAGGTTTATTCTGATCATTTTGTAAAATTTATAAATAGGAAGCCTTGCCCATTGAATTTTAAGCTTTTTTGTGTAAAATTATAATGCTAAAAATCTCTCTCAAGCCATTACAATTAGTTTTATAATGCCAAATTGTCGAGCCAATCCAAGCCAAATTCATCACAAAAGTGCCAAGGAGAAGAGAAGATAGACAAGCCTCCTTTGATGAAGACTCATTGAGCACAAGTCAAACAAGCCACTTCAACAAGATATTTGGAGCATCCAAGGAAGGTGAAGGATTTCTTTGTATTTTAAATTATCGTTGTGTCTCTCATTTTGTATTATTACTATGCTCCCCCTTTGATATAGGCTTAGGGTGTTAGCATTAGTGTGTTGTATTTGGATTTTGATTTCATTCACTAACACTATACTAATCTCCTCCTATTGCAATCTTATGTTCACAAATGGCATGCCTGATGAGACCTAGCTTCACAAATTTGGTTAAATATCACCTACAAGTAAATTAATAACCATTATCATGTAGGATATTAGAGTGTGGAAGTAAAGGAGGTGAAATTTTAATTAAAAGTTTGTTTTTCTAGACGTCATGGTTTTGTCCTCTAGACCACAATCTTGCAAATGAGACAGTCATAGATTTGTCATTTTAAGTCATAGTATTATGTTTAAATTATGTTTTTCTAGACTAACCTTGATTATGTCTATAGATTTCACAGCTATATTACAATACCACTACTCAAAAGTAGTGATATTATAACCCTGATACTTGTTAATAGCGATATTGCAATACCACAACTAGCTAGTCATAATATTACAATACCATGACTTGACAGTCATGGTATTGCATATCTAAATCATAAGATTGAAAACTCAACTTGTGGGATTATCAACCTAAATCATGGGATTTCTTAACTGATTCATGGTCTTACTAGTAAATTTTTAGTAGTTAAACAATAATACCACAACTCTTATAGTGGTAGTATTACATTATAACTCGTAGGATTGTCAACGCAACTAGAAAAATTATCAACCTGAATAGTAATATTATTAAATCAAGTAGTGGGATCCTAAGTAGCGATATTGCTTGTCTAAGTCATAATTTTGCAGAGTAGAGGGATTACATTATGTGAAATCCGAGAGCTCATTTTACAAAGTTGTTTGTATCATTTGGAAAAGTTTTGGGAAATACAGAAGCACACAATTGATTACCAAATACAAGCAACTTACATGCGGAATTAAACCAGAATCACAAGTAACTAGAAATCAAAAACAACATAGTATATGAGAGACAATACACAACTTGTATTAATACTCATCCAGAAAAAAATACAATAAAGAAGATGCCACTTCTTCTTCACACCTCTCAGAGGCTTCCCACACCTCAAGTGTACAGTACTTCTTTCCTCAAAGCTCTCTCTCTTACAGTCCCAACACACAACTCAAACACAGAGTTGGTATTCACCTCTAACCAGTCAGTATCCACTACTGCCAGTACACAAGTGCTCCATGCACTCCACAAGTGCTCCACGCACTCCAAGTACACAATCATACTTCAAGTAGATCTCCCCTGAACTGCAACAACCTGCAACCCAAATGATCTTACTTATGGAAGGAACTACCTTGCCTTCCTCTTTGCTCTCTTTCTAAGTACACACTGTACTCCAAGTAGATCCCACCTGATCCTGCTCCCTGTTGTGTTGCTGTCCTCCTTGATCTTGCACCCTTGCAAGTCAATCTGGTTCTACACACCTGCAAACCTGGATCATGCACACACATACACCTGCAGATCAATGATCTTACTTACCATGTAGGTCTCCAAACATGGCCTTGCACACCTATTGAACAAGATCCTACATACATGAATAACCCCTCAGATTTTCCAAAACTAGCACCCACACTTGGCACTGCTATGGAACTAGGAGGAACACCCTTGCTCACTTCACACACAGAAGGAGCTAACTTTGCTCAACTCAAACTAGAACAAATTATAATACATCCCATGAGTCTATTATATAGATCTCATGCAAAAAATAATTAGACATCTAATTACAATAATTAGATCTATAGCTCAAGACTATAATTAGCCTCTCAACATGCAAACACCCGATTCATTAACTAACTGTCTATGAACTGGCAGTTCTGGAACCGCATAGGCAACCAACATCGGTCCCTGTCAGGCTAGAGATGACCAACGTCGGCCGATATTTTACCGATGTCAATTGCCTTTCCCACTGTATATGATCGACGTCGGTTGATCAGACCGACGTCGGTTTCCCTGCAACTTAGCAACCTCTCAACAACCTCCTCCATGTCTGCAACAATGAAGCTTTTAGCTCCACAACCTAACAAAAAGTGCTTCAAGGCCAAAAAAAATTATGACTTTTTTCTTCCAGGTCCTTTAAATAACCTTATTCTAGTCTTTTAAAACTCTTTTAAGTGCTTAAAAAGGATTAGGGACATTTATTTTGGGTGCTTAAATAAACACTTATATGTTTGCTTAAATGTTTTGTAGTTGTTCTTTACAAGTTCTTACAACTTAAAGCCAAGGAGATAAATAACATCACCACTCATTTTGTTTAGTGCTTTAAAATTAAACACACTTCAAGTTTTTTCAAAGTTATCATTATTTTCTTAGATTATATTTTGTCTGACAAAATAGGGAGTTGGGCATGTATGCTCTCCCCCCGTCCCCTATAGGGAACTTGTGGGATTAAAAGCACCAAATTCATTGCAAAGTGCCTTAGTCTAAATGCATAAAAGAGAAGTTGTGAAGGATCTCCCCAAGACTCACATGGCTTGGGTGATATAGAAATAACCTTTAAAGTTATTTTACTTGGTTTTTTACTTTCATTGCATCTTGGCTTGTGAGGGGGACTTTATTAGCTCCTATAAGTTATTTAGGGAAGCTTTGACCCAAGGAATCTTCTTTTAGCATCATCTTCAACCCCTCTCCATAGGGGGTATATAAATTAGAATCACTCCACTGTGACTAATGGTTTGAATGGTTAAACAATCTCCTATAACTGGAGCTAAGCTCAAAATGTATGATCATGTCAAACATTGTACTACACTGAGCAAGCGATAGATCTAGTGGTTATAAAAAGGGCAAGACCTTTTTATAGCAAACCATATGGCATGAACCCAATTGATGTGTTATTTGTCTTGCATATTTATGTGAAAATATTGTATATGGGATCCATTTAGAAACATTCAAAAACTTGTTAGTTAGTTAACCCCACTTTGTCATACCTTTTTAGTTTAGGGATTAAGGTGATTAGTTAGTAAATTTGTCTTTATCTTGGATTACTTGGTCTTGTGTGGAGTTAAAACTTGGTGTTAAAAAAAATACATAACCAAACACATTATTGCCAAATTTCTTTGAATAAAGAGGCGTTATGCTGCCTAAGTAAAAAAACATTTTTTCCCTTGTTCAAAATCATCATCAGGCATTTTGTGTCATATCTTCCACTTTGACACAATTATGCTACCCATTTGAGTTTAGAACTTTTTCCACATTTTGTTTAAGTCCCCCATTGATAGTTTAATTTTTAAAATTGACACTTCAAAGTTTTAAATATTGATGTGTTAAATTTGGTTCACCACTTTATACTTGACTTGTTTTAATTTGAGTTCAATTCCCAATTTGAATTGACGGCCATTTTTAGACTCAACATCAATAAAATCATTTGGTAGGACTCAAGTCATCTTGATTATTGTTCATGCCTTGATTCCTAAGATATATTTTGTACTATCTATCCTCTTTCACCTTTGGTCTAAGTCTATTTGATAGCACAATTTTGCCTTAGAAATTTATCCAATTTTGTGTGTGACTATCATTTGGGTTGAGGAGGGTAGTGTTACACTGCCAAAATCATATTAAAACTATTTTTTCCTTAGAGTCTAGAAACAAGCATTTACCACACCTTTTGATAATTTTAGCATTGCTACACTACTCAAATTATTTTAAAACTTGTTTCATAGGCCTATTCGTACAAAGTCCTAGTTGTTCCAAAGTTTCATCCATTTTTATTTTTCTTTGAGAGCCTTGTTTGGCATGGTTATGCCGTTTACCTTTATCTAAATTATCAATGAAAAGAATATAGTTTAAGCCATTATTTGGGAGAAAATAATCTATCCCCAAGGTCCTTTTGTTTCATACCTCACACTTTTTAATCAAGTTTATGTCCAAGAGTCAAATGCCTATTTTTTATTAGAAGTGTTTCAAATCTGTGAGATTAAATATCTCATATTTTAAAGTCTATTTTTGACATCGTTTAGACAAAATTCCTAGCATGTACCTTTGTTTGAGCCTAGATTTTGATACTATGTTTGGCCAAAATTCCTAGCAACTTTTATTTTTCTTATATTAGACTCATTTGAAACACTTTGACCTAGAATTTGGAATTTTGGCTTATAGTCCTTTTACTCAACCTTTTTTTGTGAGACGTGTAAATGTTAGATACTTGGTGTTAGATTATTTTATCAAAAGTCATTGCATCAACATTTTTGGATATATATATCCATGCTTTTGACCTATGTTAGACCAAGTTTGAACCTCTTTTTAGACATCTCATTTTCAGAATTTAAAGAACTCTATCCCCTATTGTTGTGAAACATTTACCATGGATCCTAACATGTATTCCTACACTCATAGTGGCCTAATATATAATCCAAGAGTTAGTAATATGGTCGCACAAGAAGAAATGTTTCAGGGCCCTTATGCAGATAATGTTTCTTATGAGACAGATTCCTATCCATCTTATAACACTCAAGCAGGGGCACAAAACCAAGACCCATTGGCTCATTATTTAGTAAACATGCCTCCATACTTAGATCAAAATTAAGAACAAATATATAAGTATCTAACTTTGATACTAACAGTTGAAGAACCAATTTCAAAACAACCATACTATGTTACTGCACCATCTACATATTATCCTTATCTCTTATATCATCACTTGTTGGAAAATAAGGATGATATTTTGGTTATATCTATAGAAGTAGGGGCCAAGTTTCTAGTAGACTTCCCCCATGAAAATTTGTCAAGTCTAGTAAGAATCCCTCACAACATAATTTATAGTCAACAAGATTCTTCTAGAAATCCTTTATTTCTAATCCAAATGACACATCAGGACCCTAATATTCTTGTCAAAGTCAAAGACATCATGGAGGATCACTTTATACAAATGCAAAAAAAATATCAAATGTACTTGAACCTAGCGAATAATTTTAACCAAATGACCATGTGAAATAAACCTCTCATAGATTTAGTTACTTTAATAGGAGTGCTAATAGAATTGATTGGTTATAATAATTAGGGTGTAGAACCCTTTGTGCAAAACACTTTGGTCAATAACTTTTTTCATGTGCCAACCATCGAAGAAGTGTCTTCTGCTTCTATGTAGAACATTAAGAAAAACGTAGTGGACAATGTGCAAGCAACATCCAATCCAAACCAAATTGGTGTAAGTACATAAATAACTAGTCCATAAACAAGTGTACCTTTAGTTAATGCCATGAGTGGTTCTCAAAATTAGGTAGTAGGAGTTTCTACATCCCAAAATCAACTAATTACTAGCACTCAGCCTTAACAAGCTGCTTCTTCAAGCGCTTAACCAACAAGATTAGGTAGTCAACTAGCAACCAATGTTGTGCCTCAATAACAAAATGTGATGAATATTACTCATCCCCAATAGGTGATGATTAATATTAAACAATAGTAGGCACAATCCAACATACTGATACAATAAATACAAAACATATTTCTAGCTCAACAAGAGGCAACCAATGTTCCATCTTACCAAGTAGTAACAAACATAGCTCTTTCCTCATAGACAAATATACCAATTCAAATACAAATGATGTCTAATCAATATTGTATAAATATTGGTTAGTGATAAATGTCAAATATTTCACAAACATAAAATTTCCAACAAGGATTCATGGAACCTATAAATTCTCATGTTCTTCAAGTACCAATTAGGCAACCTTTACCTTTTATACAGAATGTGCCACTAGTTCAAAGATAAGGTCTTGGTTAATAAATAACCCCTAAATAACAAGGTTTTATTAGCCAAAAAATACCTATTTAAACAAAGTAGGCATAGTATAGACATATCCCTCCATCCCAACCTCAAAATCCCCAAAATCACACCTACATATCCAACCCTAACTAGAATATTGCACAACCACAAATGAAATTTTAACAATTGAATTCTAATCCACTTATGCATATTCCTAGTCTATTTCCTAACCAAACCAACATACCCCAATGAATACCTCCATCATACATCAATCAAGGTGCTCCACTTATGACCACTCAGCCATCTACCCAGGCCAATATTCTGCCTCAAGGTAATATTCCCTCTAGTTTCTTAGCCTAAGAATTGTAATAGATGAAGGATGTAATTTTTTCCATCCAATCTAGGAAACAAACCAAAAAGTTTAAGTTGGATTATGTGTGTTCTTATCCATTTAACATGGAGCACATGTAGATACCATTTCCTCCAGGATATGAACCACCAAAATTTGACAAATACAAGGAGAAAGGTGACCCCAAGGCTCATTTAACAGAGTTTTTTGTTGTATTCCAATTAATGGTATATAGCGACATTTTTTTTTTCCCAAGGATTCTATTAGGACAAGCCTTAGAGTGGTTTTATAAGTTGCCTAAGAATTTAGTTTTAGATGTTGATGATCTTTCATACAAGTTTGTGCAACACTTTTCATACAATCTTGAACATGAGATTTCTTTGGTTGACTTGACACAAGCCAAGAAAAATTTCAGTGAGAGTTTTGAAAGTTATCTATAGTGATGGAGAGCCCTTGCAAGCTGATTCACTCATAATTTACTAGATAAATAATTAGTTTTTGTGTTTACCAAAAAATTTCATAGTGAGATATCCTATCATCTGGAACTGCAATGTGCACATACCTTTAAGGAGAAAATTGATAAAAGTTTACTAATCGAGTGAGTCTTTATTAACAAAGGGATCATCAAGATTATCTCATCAAATCAAAATAAGGGTACCAACCTAGGAAATGGCCAAAACCAACATCAATTTGAAGTGTAAGCATTGTAACCAACATAGGCCAATAGTAATGAAATACCAATGAAATTCAACCACAACAAAAAAGTTGTGGAAAATAGAGTAACCAAGTTGCATCATGTATAAACAATGAAAACATCATCTACTCAACCCATGTAGCATATTCAACTAACTCATAATCCCCAACCTTTTTAGTAAATGCAACAACCCAGACCAACACAACAAATGTAGTAACCTTTGCCATTATAAGCTCCTCCTCAAAGGTGAATAGTGCCTACTCATCATATTTTTAGTGACCTTGGAGAGCCTATTGAATTATGTTTCTCAAATTCCCTATTACTAATTTGATTAGTTAGCCTATACCAAAACATTATCCTCAAGGCATTCCTTATCCTAATTGGTACCACCAAAATTAATTCTATAATATCATTAGGTTATCAGACATTATTTACATCATTGTGTGAAAACCAAAAATTTGATTCAGAATATGTTAGAGAACAGGGAGATAAAATTATATGTGGTGCTTCCACTTCTAATTATACCCTTGGAATATATCAATACCCCTTTTCTCAACATAACAACCAACCATAACTATAACAATAGCAACAACAACTAGTACAACAACAATAATAATACTTTCAACAACCAAGATTGAACCAATAGAATCAACAAAATCACTAACAGTAGAACCAATAAAATCCAAATAATGGATAAAACTAAGGTTAAAATGGTAATAACTAATAGACCTACCATGTAGTTACACATGACTATAACAGGGTTGTAGGTCATATTGTAAGAGGTCATATTAACACCATCTCCATCAATCTGAGAAAAAATACCAATCCATTAAGACCTTTGATAAACAATGCCAATACACCAACTCACATTGATAATCCTTCATTGACATGTAACCACATACAGGTATACCATCAAGTAGGGATTACTAATTTTGGACCCTATACCAATAATTCATCATTGCCTCATGACCATGCATAAGTGCACCAAAAAATCAGTCTTATCTTATCTAGTCTCCCACCATCACCATCACTTGTTATAAATCAAGGTCTTATGCTTAATCCTGATTATGAAATCATAACTCGATAGTCAAATATTACCATCCTAGACCCAAAACCATCTACTACTTCACCCATCACCCAACCAACCATTCAATCTCAAAAAAAACCATTTAAAATTGACCAAGAAAAGAAGTTTGACATTTTGGAACAATTACAAAAAATGCTAGAACAAATCTCAATTTTAGATTTGTTGCATACGTCAACAATCAAAAAAAAAAATTAAATGGCTTCCTAAGTGAATCCATGGTTTCAAGTGACATATCCCCTAACAAATTCCAAGCTTTGGTTGGACACCTAGCTCCAACCCAAAAAATCACTTTCAACAAAAGTGATATGGCATCCCTTCACCCACTACAAAACAACCCCTTTTACATTGAAGTTTGCATAAAGTAACACAAAGTGAAATGTGTCCTTATAGACAATGGATTTGGTCTAGACACAGTGTCTCTAAATCTCATCAAGCATCTCAAGTACACAATATTTAAGAAAAGATAATAACCATCAAAGCCTATGACAATGAAGAACAAGAATCACAAGGCACCATCTATTTATTAGTTATACTTGGTCCCTTGACCCATGATACACTTTGTCATGTGCTAGATCTTGATTTATCATATAATATGCTTTTAGGAATACCTTGATTACATGAAATTCATGTAGTCCCATCAACATTGGACTAATTTATCAAGTTATCCCATTCAGGGATGGAATTTTATATACCAAGAGATTTGCATCCATACAAACACTACAAACACATAGAGACTGAGTTAAAGAGTTATAACTATCATTTTAGCATGAATCCAGTGGCTAAGCAAGATAAGGGAAATGCCATACTCCCTAATTCACCAGAGGACAATTACATTGATCTTAATAACCTCATTTCCCTTTCTCACATTCTACATCTTGAGATATCCAATCATTATACTATCTCATCCAATGTCCCAGGAGAGTATGTGACCCATGATACCTTTCACATCACAAACCTTCCACATAACCCAAAGTCCTTTGGAAGACCTAAATCCAATCCACGTCATCTAGAATGGCAACAAAACGGCAAAGGTAAAGGACCCATCACATTTATTCTAGCATCTAGCCTAGAATAAGACCCTCTTGAAGGGGATGAATCATGGTTGTACAATGACAAGTAAGCTAATTGTTATGAGAATGCCAAGTGTCCTATTCCCACTAGGATCATGAAGAATTAAGACTATTAAGGAAGAGGCCTTAGACTAAATCAACAAGGAGCACTTGAGCCAATTTCCATGACCAAATACAAAAGACCCTATGGACTTGGATTTAAACCACTTGGGGATGACCCCATGTACCTTCATTGTGTTCCATTACCATCAACTAGTGATGATGATGATGACAATGAAGTAGAGTTTGATCATAACCTT
Organism: Torreya grandis; assembly: GCA_037957365.1. Taxonomy (NCBI): domain Eukaryota; kingdom Viridiplantae; phylum Streptophyta; class Pinopsida; order Cupressales; family Taxaceae; genus Torreya; species Torreya grandis. Next base: position 931,402 of record JARHVA010003256.1, read on the forward strand.
TTTGATGAACTAGCCAAAACTAACCTATTTAATCCTCATTCCATTTTTACCTTTATACTAGTCATTTTTCATAACCCACTACCATTGTATTATCCCCAGATGATAGGCTAAGACCAATAAGAGTTTAACGTGTTGACTACTAAATTTCATAACGATGAGGCTTTCTACAATTTTTTTGTCCTTAGAGACAATGTTTCATTGGGGGACCATAAATCAGGGTTCTTCATCAAGTTGGATCCTAAAACCTATTTTTGAGAGAGGGTGAACACCCTTATCCAAAATAAAATAATTAAAACATTGAGGTCCCAAAGTGAAAACCTTCTTTGAGGCACTTTTTGACCAGGGAAAAAGTAAAGAAAAATGCTAGTCTAGTGGTGAAAACTTATTTCAGGCACTTTTAAATGGGGGTGTTCAACCTTCTTTAAACATAGCTCAGGATACCACCAACGATGAACTTGTCTATGAGTCTAAGTTCAGTCTTAAAGAACAATAAGATTTTGATTGAATCATTCAGGGGTTTCCAACAATTTTTTTTAATGGCCAAATCTCCCACTGGGGAACTTTGATTCATCATGTTTAGGGGAACTCAAAGAGCCAATCCTAATGGAGGACTCTAATGTTGCCAATCAATTCAAATATTTGCTCACTATCCTTCAAGATAGTTCAACCTTTCTAGGGGAAGATACAACAAAGGTTAACATCGGGTCCCCAAATGACACAAAATGGATTAAGCTAGGTGCATCCCTTACTAATGAGTGTGAAGTATTTATAACACTTTTGAGGGAATTTGTAGATGTCTTTACATGGGCATATTCTGACATGTCAGGTTTGGACCTCACCTTGAATTTTCACCACTTTATGGTCAATATTGATGCCAAATTGGTAAAAAAAAAGTTACACAAGATGCACCCTCACATTGATATATTAGTGAAGAAAGAGTTGGAGAAACTCTTAGAATCAGGATGTATTCAATCTATCAACTATTCAGAGTAGATCTCCAATGTGGTTCTAGTTAGCAAAAATATAGAAGGGATAAAAATTTATATTGATTTTTGGGACATAAATAAATCTTATCCTAAGGATGAATTTCCATTACCAAACATTAACATGATCATCAACTCCATAGCGGGTTATGAAATGTTGTCATTAATGAATGGCTTTCTAGGGTAAAACTAGATCATAATAGCACCAAAAGACCAACACAAAACAATTTTCACCACTCCATAGGGAAAATTCTACTATAAGGTTATGTTGTTTGGTCTTAAGAATGCAGGGGACACCTATCAAGGAGCCATGACTGTCATATTTCATGATATGATACATGTCATTGTTGAAGACTATGTCGATGACATTCTTAGCAAATCAAAAACTAGAGTTGATCATCCAGTAGTGCTACACATAATATTTAAAAGACTGCATGAGTACAAAGTTAGACTTAATCCTAAGAATTGTGTATTTGAAGTCACATCAAGAAAATTGCCTAGCTTCATTGTGTTTCATTGAGGCATTAAAGCCGATCCAGCCAAAGTCCAACCTATCTGATGTTTCATATCATAATTAGCCAACAAATGCCATCCTTTTACACATCTTCTAAAGAAAGGATTAAATTTTCACTGGGATAATCACTACCAAAACACTTTTTAGTAGTTAAAGACTATCTAGTGAATCTACCCATTTTATTGCCTCTTATGTTGGGAAAGCCATTCTTGTTGTATCTCTTAGCTACTGACAATGCCCTGGGGGCATTTTTGGCTCAGCATGATGATAATGGCAAGGAGCATGCTGTGTAATATTTAATTCATACACTGTTCATGTATGAACACAATTATATTCCCATAGAAAAAGCCTATTTAGCCATGGTCTTCATATCTTAGAAACTGTGCTATCACATGTTAAATAATATAACCATGGTTATATCAAAATTATATTTTCTCGAGTATCTACTATCTAAAAAAAATTTACAAGGCCACATAGCCAAGTGGATCATGCTTCTAAGTGAGTTTGACATCGATTACATGAACCAAAAATCCATTAAAGGGAAAGTTCTGGCAGATTAACTTATTAAAGCACCCCTTGCTGATCAGAGCCGCCCACATTCCAATTTCTTAATGAATCCATAATGACCATCATTGATGCACCTCTTGGAGAGAAAAACTAGAATTTGTATTTTTATGGATCATTCACATCTCATGGATTGAGGACATTCCTTTTATTTATTACACCATAAGGGGATCTAATCCCTAAATCATTCAAGATCATATTTTCTTGTACCAACAACATGGTTGAATATGAATAACTTGTTGCAAGACTTCACCAAGTGGTATAATGGAACATATCTCATCTCAAGGTTTATGGTGATTCTCAGTTAATCATCAATTAGGTTATAGACCACTTTTAGACCAAAGATGACAAGTTGGTTCCATTTAGGGCCATGGTCGACACTCTCAAGCAGCAAATTGCCAACATTCAATTTGAGCATATACCAAGGGAAAGTAACAAAACCATAGATGCTATGGCCACTATTGGATCTCTAATTCTACAAAATGACACAACTAAAGAGTATCAATTCTTTTTCAAGAATTTTTTAGCACTAGCTCATGAACCTTCAACTGTCACAATGATTTGTGATATTATTGGTCCTATCTCTATTTGGTACTCAGACCTTTACAACTACCTCCATGACCAAATTATGCCACTTGAACTATCCTAAAAATAATCCAAAGCCTTTATACACAAAACCACTCATTATACCTTGCTTGGATCAACCCTTTATTGCCATAGTTTTGATAGAACTCTAATTTGTTGTTTAACTTTGACAGAATCTACACTAGCATTATATGAAATTCACAAAGGACTATGTGGATCCCACACTAGTGGGGAATTTCTATCCAAAACATTATTGCATACTAGTTATTATTGGCCCATGATGGATGCAGATGCAGTTGCATAAGTAAATAAATGTGATAAGTTTCAATGACATGCCAATCTGATTCATGCCCTAGCCAAGACTCTGAAACCAATGTTGACACCATAGCCATTTGCTACATGGGGCCTCAACCTCATAGGGAAGATCAATCCCACCTTAGCTAATGGCCATAAATATATCCTTATTAACATCAAATATTTTTCTAACTATATTGAAGCTATACCCCTCACTTATGTGACTGGAAAGCAAATTTTCAAGTTCATTTTCAACCATCTCATTTGCCACTATGGTATCCCCTCTGACATTATATCTGATAATGGAGGATCATTTAAGAATAAAGATGTCAAGAAGATATGTACTGAATATAACATCATGCAACACTTTTCCATGGCATATTACCCTTAAGGTAATGGTTAGGTTGAAACATCAAATAAAACTATTATCAACATTCTCAAAAAGATTGTCAATGATGCCAATCATGATTGGCACCTTCAGATATCATATCCTCTAGGCATACCATACCAATCATCATACACCCACAAGATCCATTCCATATTCATTTATTTGTGGTATAAAATTAATTCTTCCCATTCAGGTCGAGTTGCCTTTTCTATGCATCTCTTTCAATCATGAGAGTTTATGAAAAATGCATGGATGCGGAGAAATATCTTCAAGCATATCAAAATGGACTTCGAGGCCACTATAATCGACATGTGAAACATAGATAATTTGAAATTAGTGATCTTGTTCTTAAATAAAACTAAAAGAATACCATGGTCGAGAAGAAGCACAAATGTAAGTTCACACCCAACTAGGTTGGTCTTTTCATCATCACAACAAACTATGGAACATGGGCATATATGCTTGCCACACCAAATGGACACAAACTTGATGAGCCGATGAACATTATCCACCTCAAGTGGTACTATGCTTGAGTAATCAGATATATTTTATTTAAGGACCATTTCAAGTTATATCAATATTATCAATATTCTTCTTTGTACTATACCATTTTACCAACCTATCACTTTTTCCTATCACCTATCTATTTTACCATACCCTTATCATCAATCAAGTTCATTTCTCCCTCCCTACCCAACCCTATGACCTTGGTTATGTTCTATTTTTTACATTACCACATTTAGCAAGAGGATTTAGATCTAATTTAGTAGTTTTTTTAACATATTCTAGATAGAGGTAGTGTTTTGTAGTAAGATAGTAGTTTAGTAGTTGCATCCTTCATTTCTTGTTTCATTTTCTATACCAAGTGTGCCTAATTATAACTGCCTATGAGCAAATCAATGTCTCACTAGTCTTGCTACTAATTATAACTGCCTATGGAAAAATTAATATCATTGACCTATGCTATTGTTTCCTAAGTTATAACCACCTATGGGAAAACTAGGGGCAACATTTGTTTATTATACCTTGGCATACCAACTAGCCATTTCCTATGCTACACTATGCCTTTATGTGAATTGTGCCTTTTTTATTTGAATTAGATTTTGCACTAGTCAGATTCCTCTACTATAAGGTGAAATTTTAGTGACTTGAGGTCCCATCCTAGGACTATGTAGGAAGTGCTCGATACTTTTTGAGGTTAACATAGTCAACCTAAGCCACACTCTCACCATTTTTTGAGCAACATAAGTAACACTCTCTCCATTTTGTGAGTTTAAACCATTTAGTATCCCATCATCCTCCATCAAGTTGAGATACCAACAAAATTTAAAAAACATTTGTAAAAGCATTTAGAAAATCCAAAAATATTGACCACTTCTTTGCCTTAAATATTATGTGAACCCTTACTAAGTTACAAGAAAATCACTTGTCACTTAGTTTCCCCATCCTTTTTGGCCTTTTCTCCCATACTCCCACCATTTTATGAGTCCATTCCTATTCTTCTATCTCATCTATTATGTTTTTTTCATCAATTATCATTTTCTTCCCATTTCCTAGGAAAACTACATTTGGCCTAAAGTTTTTGTTGGATATTATGTCCATGAAACTATGTAGGCAACATCCACTTGCCTAGTGCATATGGAGATAGCTCAGCCACTCCATTCCTTTTATTCTATTCCCCCTGTCATGTTTGTTTACTAAATTGTTTCCTATATTCTAGGGGCAATGTTCATCGCATAGGTTTAAATCATGTTATTTGTAATAACATTAGGACTAACTATTATTTGTTTCTTTATTTGTTTGCTTGGTTGTTTGTTTGTTGTTTGTGTGCATGTTTGTTTGCTTTCAGCACTATTTCCTTGATTCAGTCTAGGTTCATCCATTTGGTAATTCCTTGCACATCTATACTTGAATACATCCATATTCATATGCTTACATGATCATCATGGTTTTTATCATTAGTGTATTGTTTTCCCTTGAATGTTGGATTTCAAGAGTCAGTCCTTATGCATATTTTGGCCTAGTCCTCATGGTGTTATATCATGATGCTTACCATCAAATACTATATCAAAAACCATATTTAAGAAGTTTACTTAGTAATGAAGGAAATAACAACTCCTCAACACCAACATCCCAATTATATCCTAAACATTATAATTAACAAACAAAAAGAATTTTAACCTTTACTAGTTTGGATGAGCATCTCCCTAGTAGTAGGCTATCCCAATTCATCTATATCCTTTGTATCAAGTTACCCACATCATGTTTTCCATCACTAACCAATCAATCATGTTTTCCATAATTGGGGTCCAATCATTATCATCGCCTATGGGTAAATCATTGTACACTATCCCACCTATATTTCTCAATGATTATAACCATCTTTGGGTAGATCATTGTGTTCTCACCAAATTTACTTTATTTTTACCCAAATAGGGGCATGTTGTTATCTTGTTTGTCTTTCCTAACTAGGGGAGCTCCATCTTCTCAATGATTATAACTGTCTTTGGGCAAATCATTGTGTTATCATACCATGTTGCCACTATTAGGGTACAATGCTTATAACTTCATTCAGGAAAACCATTATACACTATCCCACTTGCATTCTCAATGATTTTGAATACTTTTTCAAACTCATTTTGTTATCACCCCATCATCTTTCTTTCTTTGGTCCCTTCATTTTATTTTTTTATTTTTGAGGGACTATTTTCTGACCTACTTATGCCAACCATTCCCTCAAGGGGGCATCATATAGTACATCCATTACCATTGAATTTGTAGGCATGCATGACCTTTTCATTCTATGAGAAGACGTTAATGTGCATCTAGCTTACAACACCTTCCCAAATAGGGGCAAACTATATATACCTAAAACTGGGCACCAATGACCTTCAACCACTCTTTTGACCAATTTCTATCAAAATACACAATTTAGCCTAAAACACTAAAATGCATTAAAACCTTTGAACCTATCATATACAAGTGTTGATTTTGGCCAAAGTTTCATTGAATGAGGAAATGTAATTTATGAGACAACTAAATTTGATCAGATCATTTTGAGTGAAAATGACATTTTCACACTTGGGTGCTCTGGATTGCTCTTTTCTACAAAATTTCTTGCATGAGACATGTTCCCTTGTTATTTCATCTTAACAACATCCTAAATGGGATAATGGATCCAATGCATCTAACATCACATTCTAATTAAAATCTAGTCAAATTTTGAGATAATAATATGACATTTTGACCAATTTGATTAATTTGTGCACTAATTGCCAAGAATTGCATCAAAATGATAAATTATGTTTAAAGTTAATTAATCTGAATCAAGAGACTAATTAATAATTCCATATATCTTTTTGAATATTTATTTTTAAAAATTGATATTAAAAAATTGTATCATCAAATGACATCATTTCTTGGAAAGACATCCCTAGGCCATAAATGTTTAAAATATCTCATTAAGCCCTCCCATGCCTCATTAATGCCTTCCATGTCTCTTTAATGCCTCTCTATCCCAAATATTTGAGGGAATTTATTGAATTTGGCCTCTAAAATTGAATGGATCCTTAGCCACACATCTTCATCTTGAGATGGACAGTTTAGGTTTATCATGATCATTTTGTAAAATGTATAAATAGGAGGCCTTGCCCATTGAAATTTAAGATATTTTAATGTAAAGTTATAATGTTAAAAATCTCTCTCAAGACATTGAAATTATTTTTATAATCCCAAATTGTTTATCCAAGCCAAGCCAAAGCCATCACAAAGGTTCCAAGGAGAAGAGGAGATAGCCAAGCCTCCTTTGATGAAGAATCATTGAGCACATGCTGAGCAAGCCACTTCAACAAGCTATTTAGAGAATCCAAGGAAGGTGAAGGATTTCTTCGTCTTTTTCATTATATTCATGTCTCTCATTTGGTATTGTTATTATGCTCCCGCTTGAGATAATCTTATGGTGTTATCATTAGTGTGTTATATTTAGATTTTGATTTCCTTCACTAACAACATACTAATTTCACCTATTGCAATCCTATGTTCACATGCACCTTAATAAATTTTTCTATGCTCTATGTCCAGACCTAAAAATTGAACCATATGATCTGCTCACATAGGGGAATCTATCTATATATCAATATACTCTTGAAACCTCAACATGGGTGAATGTTGATTTCATCAATATGCTCACTCAGATTTATCTGTCAAGATGAGTACTTGAACCTAAACACTCATATGACTACTCTAATGTATTACTTTCCCTTTCACACTCACTTCAAGCACTCATAAGAGCCCATAGGGTCTCTCAAACATGACCATACCATTAATAACATCCACCATCTTCCTATCCAAGTCAAAGACTGAATAACTATGCAAGAACACTAAAGCACACTTTGTCATCATCATTCTAGCACACATGACACAGGTCATCAACATCCTTGATCACCTTGGAGACATCATTAACAAACTTCCAACAATATCCCCCTTTGTCATTAATTTCAACACCAATACAAAGCTTATGCCCATACTTTGTCTCTCTCTCTTCAAGCATTTTATCCCCTTTTGACATAATGACAAAGTGGGCTCAATTTTTGATCTTACAGACCTAAAAAGACTTAAAAACCCAATAATAGGAAAGGACCACCTCTAAGAGATGATACAGACTCCCCCTAACATTGTGCATACATCTTTTTACCTTGATCTTCTCTAAAATGCTCCATGACTACACTCCTCTTTGATCAAGCTCTGTTTTATGAAGAAAAAACATATAAGAGTAACAAAAACTACTTGAAATCACCTTGAAAACATTAAGAGGGACTCCCCCTTACATTATGCACACCTCTTCAAGCCTCTCAAAATATCTAAGTTAGCTCCCCCTAACCCCATGCTCTATTTTAAAAGCATCTTCAACAAGTCTTTTAAATGAACTAGATTAGCTAGCAACTCTTCAACATTGTCCACACTTAGTCAATATCCTTATGAAACCACCAATATATCTCATATCGTCATTGGATCAACTTAAACAACTAAATAAGACACAAATAACTCTCATATGGATCTCAAAATAATTATCCTTTATTCCCTACAAGCCATCATGGTTTAGAACCTTTTCAAAGCACCATCTTAGAACTATCTCATCTTCAGAGCATTGTGAATGCTATGATAGACACAACTTGTCATATACAAAACTCTAAGACCTTCTTCATGATACATAAAATATGACAACACATTCTCCTCATAATCTATACCAACCTTACCTTCACTCTTCATCTTTTTGACCAATCAGTTTAAGAAATAAAAATTGACAAGTTCTTACCTTCAGAACCAAAAACTCTGAACACACCTTAAGCATACTAGAAAAAGATCAACACACCTTTCTTATGAAAATAAAACAATTCGACAAATCACCATCCTAACAATTTGAAGTAGTTACATAAAACTCATTGCTCCCCCTTATCCAAAGCATATCTTCTCAGGACCTTTCTTGTCTTGCAATATCAACCAAAACTCAACTAGCATCCACTATGCTTCCTTTTGCTAACAAGTGTCTCCTTGAATCCTAGAGAGAGACACCCCTAACTGACAATGTCCTAGAATAATGTTAAAATAGGAGTTGGCCCACAACTCATATTTTCTCTCCTTGGACAAATTGAATTGATGATTCTTTTTCTCTTTTGCTTGATTGAATTAACTTGTTTATGTTCTTTGTCACTTTTCTTTTTTTATAGGATGGTATTGAAAATACATGGAGAAAATAAATATTCTTGGCATACCTTTTCACTTGAAGTATCAGTTTCACATTTCAAAGCATCAACACTTGACATTGTCAACTGATATTATTTATTAGAAACTTGCTCAATAGCATCAATTTGTTTAATTAAGTTTACAGATACCTTAGGACAAGTTTCAACCACCTTGGTCTCTTTATTGGGCTTTGTCTCTTTATTATTACATGAGTAGATAATGAGAACCCTTGGCATTCTTCAACTTGTGTAGCATCTTCTACCATGGAAAACAGTCTACTTGGACCTACAGACTGATCATGGCACATACTTTCCACTTTTGTTTTCCATATTTTAACTTGCATTATACCTTTCACTCTAGGAGTCTAAAATGACTTATTTAGACATGATGTCGTATGTTTTAAGAACTTAGTAATGTGATCAATTCCTAGATAATTGTAGTAAACCACTCTTCGTGATAGAAATTTAGCTTGTCTTACCTTGTTAGGATAAAATCTTGTAATGTGTCCTATGTCATGACAACTTTAACACTCACTTTGACTCACAACATTTGATTGATGATTACATTCATAGTTCCAAGGCAATTCATTTCTAGAAGCTCTTATACACTCTTTATCCTTATGACCAAATTGATTACAAGTGTAGTAGTAACCATTAAAATTTATATACCTCATTGCATTTGGTTGTCTAATTTTATTTGTCTTCCTTTTGTTAGTAACTTCATTTCTTTATTGATTGTTGATATTCAAATTCTTAATATTCTTGTTCACAAAATTCTTCAAGTCATCATGATTGGTATTCTTTTGTTCTTCTATGTATCCAAGACTAGTTCTATCACTTGTATATTTTTGACTACTCAGAATGTTATCTAGATCAATTAACCCCTTTTCAAAATTCACAAATGACTTCACTTGACTTGAAGTCTTTTTTAACTCATCTCTTAAAGAACCAATCTCAGTTACATACCTTGAGCATTTAACTGCTTTGGCCTTCAAGTTTGCATTCACAATCTCTAACTAATCATTAAGAAACTTAACTAAATTTTTATACTCTTTGAAGTCATCATCTATTCTCACCTTAAACACACTAAATTTCACATCATAGTCCTTTATTTGAGACTTCAACTCCTTGGTTTTCTTCTTCCAAATATTTAGATATTAAAGGGCATTCATCAACTCAGTCTCACAGTTTAACTTACCTTTTTCATCATTTGTATCACCTAACCCACCTCCAAACCATGTAGATTCTTCTTGATATGAGCAAATACCTTCTTCAGCCATGAAGAGAGCTTCATATTTAGTAGGACCATCATATTCATGATCATTCTCAGAATCACTACCATCATTCTCATCAGATGAGATGCAATATCCCTTGGTGTAGAGACTCCTTTTGTCCTTGTAAAACTTGTTTTAAAACTATACCTTTTGAAATTGTTCTTGCTCTTATCAAATTTAAATTTCTTCTTGTCATTATCGTGATCTTATTCATGTTCTTCACTATAATTTACCTTATACTTATGAGGACACTTGTTGGCAAAATGACCTATCTCTCCATAATTGAAACATTTGAAGGGAAGTTTACCCTTAAACTTTCTTGAATCTATTTTCATTTTTATTTTTAACAGAGCTATTAGTTCATAGTCATCAATATCAAAAATCTCATCATCCTTGCTTATTACCTTGGAACTTATTTTTTAGCTTCTTTTTTGCATTGAAATCTGCTTCTTTCTTTGGTGGTTTGTCCTCATTAACTCTCATCTCATAGACAAAAAGAATGCCATGCAATTCATCCCTCTTCATTTTGGTGAGATCAAGACTTTCTTCTATAGGAAAAAAAATTGAATCAAATTTTAAAGTGAGAGACCTTAATACCTTTTACACTACAGTGCCTTATTCAATAACATCTCCCATGTCTTTGATTATATTCACTACCTCATCAACTCTTAGAAGATAGGAAGCCATAATATCCTCTTCCTTCATTTTCAGACTTTCAAATTTCCTTTAGTAGGTTTGTAGTTTGGCCAACTTAACTTTTGAATCTCCTTCATAGATGAGCTACAATTTTTTCCAAGTATCCTTGGAAGACTTGCAATGGATTTCATTGGTTAACTTAACCTCTGAAGGACCATAAATGATAGCATTCATAGCTTTGGAATTGTTCTCACTCATGTTCTTATTTGTAACACTAGTTGGAGGAGTAGGTGGCATGAAATTACCATCCAAAATATATTGCCAAGTGTCAAACCCCAAGGACATGATGTAGGTCTTCATTATTGTACTCCAAAAATCATAATTGGATCCATTGAATAATAGAGATTTCTTAATAGAGAAACATTGAGAACATATCATTGTATCTAAGATTACCTTCAAGTGGTTAAACTTATATAGAAGGTCCTATTCTAATACCAATTTTTAGAGATACAATCACTGAGAGGGAGGGGGTGAATCAATGAATCTAGATATTTCAAAACTTCAATCTAAATCCTTCAAATTATTAGTCATACACCATAAGCAATAAAAAAAACACTCATAGTAATGAACATGAAAGATAAGCAAGATAACACAAGATCTATGTGATAAGCACTCTTGGTGGAGAAAACCCACTCTTAATCCTACAAACACATTGATTACTTGTCCTATAATATGATTACTAACATGATACTTTAGTAAATCACCCACTTCACAAGGAGCATCAACCCCTAAAGATGACTAGTACCAAATTGCCTAAGATGTTGAGCACCAACACAACATCTATGAAATGAACAAATCCATAACTCTTATTACTTCTCAATCTGATGGATAAACCCTAAAAAACAACCTCATTCAATCCTCTTCACTCATTCAAACCTTCATACACAAGTAAGGCATCCAAAACCACCTTTTGGATCAATCTACACATATTCTCTTGTTATCATGCATCAAACTTGTAAATTCAACATTATAATTATAACCAAAAATTCATACATGAAATCCACACTCTGATTTACCAATAAAGACATCCACATGGCTCTCATATCCTTCACAAATATTTTCATCATCTACACACTTGATCAACCTCTCAAACAACCCAAATATACCCTGTACTTATACCACTTTCTTGGTCTAACCCATCTTGGTTGGCCAAGATGCTCACCATACTTATCTTACACTTGAAATATGTCTCCACACATGTCACATGGGTGAAACACTCCAATCCATAGGTTGGACATAGTCCTTAAGACTCAAATTCTCCATTAGGCCTTAATGAGACCCAAAACAATTAGGCCTTCACATCCACACATTACTCTTTCAACCTCTTGGACCACCTTCAACATCCACCAATGCTTATAAAATATCAAACATGTCTCCAATAGACCCTTGATCTCTCCCTCATGGGTCCATGCCACCTATAACACCAAATCAATAATTGAACCTACTAATTAGGTCTCTTTGCTCTTCAAGCCTTTATACATAGAAAATATAGTCTCAAACTTCTGAAGCAAGTAATCAAATATTTTTACACATCCATATGATTATATCATATGGGTGAAACCTTCAAGACCTCTAAAACACTTCCATGTGCCTCAAGCACTTCAATACAGGCTCTAATTACTCAAATCAACTCTCTTAGAATGACCACTGAAACTGGTCATATACAATCAAGATATTTTGACTCTCCATAACTGATCAGGGGTAAATCATGACAATAAATACCTTCTCATTAATATTTGAGACTTATAAAACATATCCATTCTCATTTTCTTCCTCAACTCTGCTCAAAACATTTTCAACTTACCTTTGCAATATGGTCACTCAAATTGCTAGTATATTCAATAAACGCAATCAAATTCTAAGCCTTTGTTCATACTGAAATGGATTGGTTAAACCTCCATAATCCACACAGATGGTCATAATAGAGTCTAGAATACTCCTAAATAGTTATCTCATATTAAAACATCAAAATACCATCAAGAAATCTTCAATTACCCTTCTCAAGTTATTTGAAAAACATGGTTAAACACACAGTAAACTTTTGAGCTCAATATATTTGACTATGCATACATTCAAATATTCTAACCAATGTCTATATACATTCCTTGAAGTCTTATTAAACTTTTCATTTTACACCATCAATAAATTCATCCTAGATCAAAAGATATAAACAAAATATTGAGCACTAGGTTATACTTTTACTAATTCAAATGCCAATGGTCACTGGTTAATGCAAAATCATTTGTAGACACATGTTTTCATATCATGTCCTCACATAGCTTTATCAAATGTGCTCCATATATCTCCTTGTGAGCCTCCTAAATTTAAATTACATCACTCGCTATTGATCTTAGATCCTCACTTCTGAGATCAAGCCACTTGGTAGTCTTGTGTGCCCTCTACGTACCCTGCAGTCAGTATTCAATGAACTTATACCACTTGGCATCCCCATGTGCCTTCTAAGAATTATATTGACTTAGTGGCTAATGTGAACTATTGATCTTCGTCTATACGATTGAATGCGCTCCATCTATCTTAATATGTTGCTCAAACTTTGTGAAAGTGACACATGTCTTCATCGCATTCATTCTCAAGATCTTTGACTAATTGACTTCATGATCACCATTGATATATGTTTGAAAAGTATAATGCTCACCTTTAGATCCTTATTTATTTATATTAATTACTCTCTATATATCTTTATCACCTAATTAAATGCTCATCATAGATCTTCAATATCATAAAATTGGCCTAAGTATGGGAACTTATTGAATTCTATCTAAGAAGCCAACTTACACCTTAATAACTTTTGCTATGCTCCATGTCTAGACCTAAAAATTGAATTATATTATCTCTTCACAGAGGGGAACCTATCCATATCTCAAGCTACTATTGAAACCTTCACACATGTAAATGTTGATGTCATCAATTTGCTCACTCAGATTTATCTGTCAAGATGACTACTTGAACCTAGACACTCATATGACTGCTTTGATGAATTCATTTCACTTAAACCAGCACTCTAAGCACTCATAACACCCCATAAGGTCTTTGTAACATGGTCATACCATCAATAACATCCACCATATGCCTATCCATATCAAACACTAAAGAACTATGCAAGAACACTAAAGCACACTTTGCCATTGTCATTCTAGCACACATGACACCTCATCAATATCCTTGGTCACCTTGGAGACATCATTGAAAAACTTCCAACACCCTCAGGGGCCTCCTAAAGCTAACACAAATTTATGGTTTATCATGAAGAAGAAATCTCTTTTTTGGAATAAATTTCAAAGGATTTATTTTTAGGGACCTACTTGGTGTGTCTTCTATAAGAATAATTTTAAAACCTCGAACCACATCCTCTTTCATTATATATTTTCCCAGAGAATTTGATATTTATTCTTTAAGAAAATAAAAATATTTTAGGTTGCAATAGTTTCTATTCATGAAGCTTTGATTAACTGAACAGAAGAGGAGGGGATCAAGTCAAAAGCCTTTGGAAAATGGCTCCATCTATGGTCATCTATAAAATATGGAAAGAAAGAAATAATAGACTGTTTAGGAACCTACCCCTCTAGAAATCTTTACTCTTAAAATTTAGACACTCATTCAAGAGTGTTTCAAGGCTAAAGTTATGCCACTTGAAAATAAAATAAATGAACAGGAACATCATATTATCTTAAAATGGAATTTATTGAAAAATAACTTCAACCTCCCTCCTCAAAACAAAAAAATGTTGATGGCTTCTTGGAAGCCCTTGAGCAACAATTTTATCAAGATAAATTTTGATGAGGCATCCAAAGGTAACCCAAGTATTTTTGGTGGTGGAGGCATCTTCAGAGATAATCGAGGACAAGTGTTATCATGTTGTGACTTTAACATTCCATGGTCTTCAAATAATTCTGCTGAAGCATTTGCCCTTTTTAGAGGAATGTGAACTACAACTAAATCTAATTTAAGGAAACTAATTGTAGAAGGTGATTCTCTTTGGATCATCAATGTTGTTAAATCAAGAAGAACTGATTAGTGACAACTCAATTCAATCATTCAATATATTCTCCAAGTCATTTTCTTTAGGATATTTCCTTTTCCCATAACTATCATGAGACTAACTCTCCAACAGATTTCTTGGCTAACTTTGGAACTCTTCCCCTTATTCCTGATGAAGATTAACATTGTCAAGGTCACCCTCCATGGAAAGAGTTCAGAGAATTAATTAGAGAAGACTTGACCTACTTGCAACTTTCCATTGGAAGCTTTATGGAATTTGGATTCTCTTATTACTCCTTCAAGAGAGCTTTCCCCTCTCTCCCTTTGTTGTGTGGATTTTTCCTCCCTCTTCATCTTGTTGCATTTCATTTTGGTCGAGTTCCTCTATTCTAGATGTCATCGATGGAACCAGAGATCTAGTTTTTAGAGAGTTTTTTTAAGTCTTTGGTCCATTTTAGAAGGGTTTGTTTTGTGGTTCATTCGCATTTGGCACTGGGTTTTGTTAATGTCAATGGTTTTAATGGGTTTGAGGAACTTGAGAAGCCTTGGTTACGGAGTTGGATTGATTATTTTTTGAAGTAATGAAGTTTATCCTCATTTTTTAAGCTATATCTAAGGAAATCCTTGATAGATTCGTGGTTCCTATTTTTGAGTATTTGTGGTAATTTCTTCTCTTTTATGAGGTTGGACATTGTCAATCTTTTGCTTAAGGATTTTGCAAGTATTTTTTGTGGTTTGTTTGTGATTGAGGAGCTTTGAGAAGTCATGGTGTTTGTCTTGGGTTCAAACGTCATGGAACTTTCAAATTTTTTTCTAGAGTAGTGGTGATTTTGGATAAGTGCATAAAGAACATTATACGATAGTTGGAGTCCAAAGGTTTTCGCCGTGACTTTTTCCCTGCAATCTCCAAGTAGTTCCATGAAGGTGTTTTCATGATGCACTCCTCCACTGCTGTGGGATGAAATTTCTATTATTTGTTAGTGGAATTCTTAATGAAGCATTTGCACTTCCATTCTTTGGTCTTCTCTTTTTAAATTAACTAATTGACTTTGTAACTGTTTAATTTTTTAAAACTTTTTATATATCTTCTTCTATTCTCTTTTATCTTTCTTGATTTAATCTATTTATAAAATCCTTTTTATACCATGAGATAAGACCCTCTTTTCCTTATTATTCTCTATCAAAAACACAACCAAAAAATAATATTATCACATATATCTCATTAAAAAAACCTTTTTCAATCCAAACAAAACCAAAGCAACCCTCAAAAGGAGGGTATGTGTTAATTTTCCAAACCAAACATTTATAAGCTTCTCAGATAGGCGCGAGAAGAATTCTTCCCATTTTCAACCCAAACAATACGAAACCAAACCCCTACAAAAGCGGGTACGCGTTAGCTTTTCAGGCAAGTAAGCCCATCCCGCATTTATGGGCTTGTCAGATAGGCGGCAGAAGAATTCTCCAGAATCTCACAGGGAAGATTTAGCGAAAATAAGTAGCAGAAGCACCTTGCAATATAGAAAAAATGCATGATATGAACACGTGGTATCACTATGCTGCTTGCCCCTCGTCTAACCCTCTTTCAAATATTTCAAACTGACCATCTTTGTCAGCATGATTCATTTGAAGCGTTTTGAGAGCAGCATGGCCCACAATTCAGACTTATCCCTTCGACATTTTCTCCAGAAATGGGACTTTCTGAGGAGGACAGGTAACTCGAGCTTCTTGGTTGATTTGTTAAAACTTTATATTTATAAGAAATAAAATAAATGATGATATTAAATTTTCCGTTTCTTTGCCTACAAAAATAAATAAATGAAAACCAGAGCTTCTGCGCGTCGGACTGCTGCCCACTGTATATATCTCCAAAGAGATAGGGGAGGATAAGAATATGAAACTAGGCGGGCAGTGGGCGTCACCAGATTCCCCCACGCGGAGTTGGCGGATTCAGCCAGCTTTATTTTCTCTTCTTACTGATTTCTGGTCGCTGTGACACTTCTTGTTACTTCCGAATTATCCTCACTTTCCCCCGGATGCATGACATTACTAAATTAAGATAGTTCCAGTTATAATTGTATTCTGTCCTCCATAATTTTTTTTACTTGATATTAATATATGTAAATTTTTTTCTGGTACAATATTAATATTAAAAAAACAATAGGGTAAGATAAACGGCAAATAATGCACATTCTAAACCCCTCAATGAAGGGTCTTTTTACACTTGTTTTTACATTTTCTAAATAAAAAATATTTAATTATTCCTATAATAGGGGTTTTGTTTACCACAAAAAGTTCGATTAAGTTCTATAATCATAGCAGAAGTCAATGTTGATTAGCATTAAATCAGAATTACTAGACAATTATTGTATTATGTAGGTATTGATATGTTTATAATTATTGTTACACTTTATTACTTTAAAATATATGAATAGATCATGGATTCTTATGTCAAAGAAAGATATATAAAAGATATGTAAAATTTATATTATTTTTGTATATTTGATTACGGTATGTTTTTTAGGTGTTTTTATTGCTGAGTTCTAAAATTTCTTTATAAAAACTATTTTTATATACATTTTTTCAAGATATATCATCAAATAGTTTGTGTATCTTATACAATATGTACCCACAACTTTGTTAACATATAGATGAAAACGTTTCCAATCAATGCTATTTAACAAAATTGGTTGTAAATAATTTAATTCTATAAATATCTTCACCCTTTTTAGAACACCATTTTTATGCAGCGTTGAAAGATGATTAATCTATCCTAATCACTACCCACAACATAAATCTTTTTGTGGGATTAAAACTAGGTCTATTAAAACTTTATAAACATGAAAAATAAAATTTTATAATTTTTTTAAGATTAATTTTTTCCAAATGTAATAATAAATAATATTTTTCTAAAAATAATTAGATAATAAAATTATTTTATAATATTTTTAATGTCACTATTAAATCCATCTTCAGAAAAAAAAAGATTGAAACTCATATTTTATATAATTTCCCATTTTAAATTAAGATACCATCATTTTAATTGTAAAATCCTATTAAAATTAATCAATATTTTTGTTTAATAATGGACTCTTATTTTTTAATTTTGTTTGCATTACATAGCCTTCAACACATTTTCATTTTCATTTTCATCTACTTTGTTCCCCACGCTCAGTGTTTCCTGTTTTCTCCCATCCATATTAGCATATCCATTACATTTGGCATGTTCATATTTTCCACAACCCTTTGCTTCATCTGGACCATTCAAAACAAATCATCCTATTCCTCGTGATCCATGATTTTCTTTAATCTTGACCAAAAAATATCCATCGATCAATCTTGTAGAAAGCCCTGGAAGGCACCTATGAGTCTTTCGTTATCGTTGACACATCACTAGGATAATGGTAGATGAAAGTAGTTTCTTGAAAGGAAAAAAACACAAAAAAAAAAATTCAGCGTCTCGTATATCTCTGTGCACATGTCACAACCAGCCTCCATACTATGCACTGGTTCTTCGGCCCGTTCCATTTGGTAGCTCTCTAATTTGTTTTCGAAACACGACGTTGTGGGAATGGAGAGAAGACTATAATATGAGAAATGTCGAAGGTTCAAAGCCATCGGGGAGGAACTACTCAGCCACATGGATGATGCTCCACCTTTCTTAGCTGTAAATGTTGCCGGGTATCTATCAAATCCACCATCGCCTTACGGGAATGATGGGAACATTGTGATGAGCTTTTGTTTGAGAGAGCCTATTGAAACTACACCCTCTTAAACCACATTAGCATGAAAAACATGGCTTTGTATGGTTTCCAACTTTAAATTAGGATACCATCATTTAAGTTATATTTGCATTTTAGATATACGTACACAATATTGAATGAATGTTTTCACAATTTTCACATTTAATCAATATTTTGTCTTAAAATTTTACTTTATTTTGCTTACATTTGTATTGCATAACATTTAATACATTTTTATTATCATTTCATCCCCTTAAATTTGTAATGTATAATTTTTTAGTCCTTATTTGCTCTTTAGTTTGATCGGTTCATTGCATTTGGGCTGTTCTAGATTTTTATGACTCTTTCTTTCAACTAGAACATTCAAATCTACTTCTCCTTTACCTCGTGATCCATGCTTTTCTAATATCTTAAATGAAAAATATCCACATAACAATTTTATAGAAATATTAGAAGACGCCAAGAAGTTGTTTAATCCATCCATGCTTTACCACCAACGTGTCACTAGGATAATTGTAGATAAAGTTGTACCATTCATAAACACTTGAGACTTGGGCCACTTGTAAAAAATACTTACAAACTTGTCACATGTTATATTATAATAGAATTGTCTCTATGTATAATTAAATAAAGAAAAATCTAAAGTACTAAAAGGGTTGTAGTCTGACTAGTGAGGATGATGGTTGTTTATATCCATTCATCAAGGTATAAATCTCTCTAAGTATCCGATACGAAGAGTCAAATAGTTAAAGTTAGGATCATACTTTAAGTGATTTTGACAGAATGGATGCCCCTTACTTGTGACTGCTTAACCGAAAGAACTCACTAATTTAAATGTATACTTACTCATCATTGTAATTTACTACATATTTATTTTTGAAATATAAATTAAAATGTTGATATTTTATGTAAACACTACCTACTAAAATACGTACCAAGAAAATCTAAAATTTTAAAATTTATTTTATATATATATATAATTTTGAATTAGAAATTAAAAAAAAAAAACTTATACACATACAATAAAATGTAATATATTTAATGGAAAAGAATTATTCCCTTGTATAGTGCTCAAGTGATGTATTGTGCTCAAGCGAGTGAGTGCAATCATAACGCACTAAAAATGGCCACTAAGAACGTCCTACTATTTTAAAATCGAAATACACAAAATTGCACAAGTTGTCTTTTGTCTTTATCGTATACGGATATTGTTATGGTGCTCCACCATAATCCTCTAGTATTAATTACTATTTTATTGAGTTTAAAAAGTTGTTTGGCGTAGTAAAGGGTAAAGTGTACTCTCGAGACAATTCATGAGATTTAATGAATAAGTCAAGGTTAAAAGTGGGATGTATGTGAGCTTTTAAAGTTAATTTATTGGGTTTTAATAATTTGTATAGATAATTTTAGTTATGGGTTCAATTTTCAATTTACTTTCTAATGTGTGATGAAAGGTTTATTTCATATTGTTTAAATGTTATAAAGAAATTCATTTTAAATATTGGGTTAGAGAGTCGATTTCTCTTTAATTTTAAAAAATAAAAATAAAAACATATATGTAAAATTATTTTAATATTTTAAAAATAATATATTCATTAACGAATGTTATCTTTTTTCAAGTCAGGTTGTCATTTGTCTCTCATATTGTTTATGCTTTATATTGCTAAGCTTGAAGCACAAAGTTAGAGAGGTCATATAGTAAGCTATGTGGTGAAGCTCTTATCACACGCTTTATTTCATTTTAATTATAAAATTAATATAAAGCTTCAGAGAAATTTTATAGGTTTTAAGTTTTTATTTATTTATTTATGTTTGGATATGTTTGAAGGTATTATATAGAATTATTGAATTATATAGAATATCAGCATCTTTGTCCTTATTTCAGAAATAAACATGTAGTGTATTTACAATGTTGATTAAGTATATATCTAAATCAACGAGAGCATTTGGCTAAGCAGTCACGAGTAAGGGATATCCATATTGTCAAAATCATTCAGGGCACAATCTTGGTCTTAACCACTTGATTCTCTGTATTGAATATCTGGAAGGATTTGTACTTTGGTAGATAGATATAAGCAACCATCATCCTCACTATTTGGACTACAACCCTTTTGATTAAAACTCCTTTATTAATAAATAAAGGTGTAGGTAAATATTGATAAAAATTACTAGTTTTCTTCTTTCAAAAGAAAAACAATTCAATTCTTAATTTGAAGGAGATTTTCATGAAGTGATATCAAAACATAAATTATATTTTAGTTTAGATTTTTATAACAAATTCAAAATATATTTAAGATGAAAATAATATAAGGAAGATGGAGGGTTTTATATACAATTTAGAATAGATTGAAGAACACAAAATTATGAGATGACACATGAAATTGCGAGATTTTATTTCAATTACTTGTCACCCCATTGACGTTGTATGAATATGAAACATAGGCCAAACTTAAAAACTGAGATGGAGACAAATAGAAAGAAACCATAAGCATTTAATCATATATAACTTCAAAATCAATAATTCATTCATCTACGAGAAATTCTTAATTAAAAAATATATAATTGCCCTTTAAAGATAGAAGTTGTAATCTAATAACTAGATTTCTAAAAAAAATGAAAATACATAAAATGAAAATACATAAAAATTAACCAAAAAATTAAATTTATAATAAACAAAAAATTGTACAACACAAAAATTATATAAATACAAGTTTTAAAAAAATGGATGAATAAATGAAATATTACCGTACATATAAATATTAAAAAATTTAATTAAAAAAAAGTTAAAAATTAAAATTAAAATAATTAAATAAACAAGAATATTTAAAAAAGAATAACAATCTTATAGAATCTAACCTTATAATGGCCATTATAAAAAGGAATGCATAAGAACTCAAATCAAATAAAAGAAAAATATATTTATAAATCTAATATAAATTAATAATAAACATTAAAAACTTGTAAAAAGAAATAGAAAGGAGTAATTATATTTTTTTTCAAACATAAAAATAATATAAAAAAGATAGAAATAATTTTTTTATTGTTATAAAATATTAATTAAATAAAAATTTGAGATCAAACAATTCTCAGAAAAATAAAGAATTTCGAAAATTGCTGATCACAATCATTAAAGAATAAACCACCAGTTTTTAAAAAATTAAAATATGGTTGATAGAGATTTAACATTAAAAAAAATTCCTTTTCCCTTTCCTTTTGCTTATGTTCACTCCTTTTTCTTATCTCATTCTTTTCAATTTGAGTTTGTCTTTACTTCATTCATATTCTTATTTTTTTTTGCTTTTTAATCCTTATCCTATCGCTATCCCTGCGCTGTCCTGACAGAACCATTCCCAATCCCCGTCCTATTCCCATTCCTGTTCCATTTACCATTCAATGACTCATGACATTCAAGTCAAAATTCAAGCAGGTATTCTCTTTTTGAACCAGTAAAATAATAACAGGAAGGGATTATATTCTAGTACATGCCTATGTTTGTTTATTTTGCTTTTCAATAGGGTTGTGGCCTCGAGTTTCAAGGTCATGGACTCACAAACCCCACACAATTCACAAATTGGTCATGGAGTAAAAATTTATAGGATATTCTTATGTTGCTTCGAGTGGTAGGACTCACAGCTCAAGGTATGATCATGAAATGTTTTCATGATGATCACATATAATATTTAAGTGTCGACGTCTACAAATTAATAATCAAGTCACTTTACACTTTTGCACTGAATGTCATTTGTGTGGTTAAATTTCCTTAATATGTTAATAATTATGCCAACTTTAATTCATGTGTAACCAAGTGGACTTACAAACATTGTGTGATGATAATTTAAACCATGACATTTAAATTATTTACCACAAAGACCTTTTATGTTATGAGATTGCATATAGTTCATATCCATGCGGTGAGGGGTGAGAGACCCTCTATATTAGATTCTAATTGGGATGCATGATTGATTAAAGTTGAGCAGGACAAGCTGACCTTCATTTTATCCTATGGGTTAAGCAGTTTATAATAGGTCATCACCAATGAAACTCTATATCGATACAGCGGGTTTTGGGGGGGGGGGGGGGGGGGGGGGGGTGTTGGGGGGTGGCGGTTGGGGTTTCTATCTTGTTGCATATTTTATTGAGTGTGATCTCCATGACCACTTTAGACTTTATGACTCTGTGGAGTCTACTAGCCTATGGTCACCATGATCATGTTACTTGGTGATGAACCCACATTTGAGATCATTTACTTGAAACAAACACTTTGTGGGATATTTTCCTTTTGTGACTCCATTAATCTAGTGCATGTGCCACATGTGTTTGTGGATGTGTTTTGGGTGGCTTTAAATATAACATAATAATCTTGTGAAACAATCTAGTGAGCCACATGGATGACGAGGGCCATATTTGAATGACTTGGTGTCCAAATGAGACCATTGCGCCCACTATCTTGTTATCATCATAATGTAACAAGTATTGAGGTTTTATTAAGTGTGGTCTTCATAAGTAATTCAGTCTTTATGACTCTGTGAAGTTTGCTAACCTCTGGTCACATTGATCATGCCATTTGGTGAAGAACCTGCCTTTGAGAGCATTTACTTTAAGTAAAGACTCTGTGGGATATTTTCCTTATGTTAATCCATTCACCTAGTGCATGTACCACATGTGTGGAGGTGTTTTGGTTGGTTTAAAAAATATAATATAGTAACCTTGTGCAATAGTTTGATAATCCACATGAACTACAAGGTCCATATTTGAATGACTTCATGGCCAAGTGAGTATGGTGGGCCCATTATCTTGCTCTCATCATAATGTAAAACCTAT
>JARHVA010003256.1:960000-975000 GCA_037957365.1 Torreya grandis
TTCATCTATGAGATATTCCTAAACAAAATATGTAATCACCTTTTAAAAATAGATGTTATGATCTAATAATTAGGTTTCCTAAAAAAATAAAATATATAGAAATTAATAAGGAACCTAAAGTTGTAATGAAAAAAGAGTTGCACAACACAAAAACTGCATGAATGCAATTTGAAGAAAAAATGAATGAATAGATAGAATATTAATGTTTATATAAATACTAAAAACTTAATTTTCAAAAACATATTGAAATAAAAACTTTAAAATAATTAAATTGAAGAAAATATTTAAAAAAAAGATTCGATCTAAGTGTGAAATTAATATTTAATTATGTGGAGACCACATTAAGAACAATGAATGTATTTAGTCACTGTGTTGGCATGTTCGCTTTAGTGAGCCATTGTAGTTTACTTGTGACCTAGCATTATCACAAGCTATCACCGCAACAATGACCCTTACCATATAACAATTCACACATTAATTTGTATTTTAAATCTCAATACATCCATAGGCTGAAATTAAATTCTTTTGCTCTACATTTTTCCCACACATTTACATGTGTTTATTTCCATCCCATTTCTTTGAGGTGTGCATTATAGCTTTAGGTTGAATCGTTGGTCTTAGCCTCGATTCTTCAAATCACTCCCTCATATTTCAACCTTCCAAAAAGAAACAAATAAATGTTCCAAAGGTTGTGTGTGTGGGGAACCAACAATATTATCTACATAAAATATTTTTTGAATTTATATCATTCATAAAATCTTGAGACTTGGGTCACTTGTTCAAAATAATTACAAAATTGTCACATGTTATATGGTTAAAGAAATAAAGCGCGCATGTGTGTAAATGTAAATAATTTTTTGTATAATAAAAATTATAATAATAATAAAAAAAATAAAATAAGATATCACACAACAATCTATACACATCATAAAATGTAATATATTTAAAGTAAAATAATTATTTCTTTATAGTGTTTAATAAGTTAGTACCAACAATAACTAGTTTAAAAATTATTATGAAACACACCAAGAATGACCATTAAGAATGTTTTATTATTTTATTTTAAAATTGTAATATAGAAAATTGTACATGTTATTGAAAAGGTTGTATTCAAACTGGTGAGGATGATGGTTGCTTATATCTATTCACCAAAGGACAAAACCTTCTAGATACCCAACACAGAGAGTCAATTGGTTAAGGCTAGGATCGTGTCCTAAATATTTTTGACAACATGGATGCCCTTACTCATGGTTGTTTAGCCAAAGAAGCTCATTGATTTAGATATATACTTATTCGATATTATAAATCTACTATATGTTTATTTCTAATATATAAACAAATATGCCAACAATCTATATAATTCAATGATTCCATATAATATCTTCAAATATATAATGAAAAAACTTGCACACATTATATTTTGTCTTTATTATATATGAATATTGTTATTTGCTCCACCATACTCATCTAGTAGTTTTTACTTTTTTATTGAATTTACAAAAAGTTTTTGGACATACTAAAGGGTAAATTTTACTATGAAGACATTTTATAGGTTTTATGAATAAATCAAG
Source organism: Torreya grandis (assembly GCA_037957365.1). Lineage (NCBI taxonomy): Eukaryota > Viridiplantae > Streptophyta > Pinopsida > Cupressales > Taxaceae > Torreya > Torreya grandis. The sequence goes on from JARHVA010003256.1 coordinate 961,572, forward strand.
GTTAAAATTTACATATATATAAAATTTTGAAATTATTTTATTTAGTTTTGATCATGGTTTTGATTCTCGAATTACTTCATAATGTATGATAATGAATCTATTTTATACCGCTTAGAGGTTATAAGGAGGCTCCCCTAAATACTAGATCAAACAATCTTAATTTCTCATATATATATATATATATATATATATATATATATATATATATATATATATATATAATTGTTTATGTTTTAGAAGTAATATATTCATTCACGAATATTTCCCTTTATTAAATTAGGTTGTCGTTTTTCTATCAAATTATTTATAATTTATATTGTTAAGCTTGAAGAACAAAGTTGGAAGGGTCATCTAGTAAGCGGAGCTCTTATCACACATCCTATTTCATTTTAATTATTAAAACAACATAAACCTTGAGAAAATGTTTGAGAAGCTTTAAAACTCCTTTATTAATAAATAGAGATGTAGGTAAATATTGAAAAACATTATTAATTTTTTGAAAATTTAAAATAAAAATAATTCAATTTTTAATTTGAAGAAGATTTTCATGAAGTGATATTGAAACATAAATTATATTTAGTTTAGTTTTTTATTATAAATTTTGAAATATATTTGAGATGAAAATAATATAAAAAAGATGGAGGGCTTTATATACAATTTAGAATAATTTTAAGAACACAAAATTATGAGATGACACATATTTATGAGATTGTGGGATTTTATTTTCATTACTTGTCACCCCACTAGTGTTGTATGAGTATGAGACATGAGTCAAACTTCATAATTGAGATGAAGGGAAACGAAAAGAAATTATGAACATTAATTATAGATAGCTTCAAAATCAATAATTCATCTATGAGATATTCCTTAAAAAATTATGTAATCACCCTTTAAAAATAGATGTTATGATCTAATAATTAGGTTTCCTAAAAAAATAAAATATATAGAAATTAATAAAGGACTTAAAATTGTAATGAAAAAAGAGTTGCACAACACAAAAACCGCATAAATGAATTTAACGAAAAAATGAATGAATAGATAAAATACTAACATTTATATAAATACTAAAAACTTAATTCTCAAAAACATATTGAAATAAAAACTTTAAAACAATTAAATTGAAGAAAATTTAAGAAAAAACAACACCAATCTTATATAATCTAGACCCATAATAATCATTATAAAAAAATATGAATAAAAACTGGAATCAACTTAAAAATATATATATAAATTAAATATTTAAATTTATCTAAATTTTAATAAATTTAATAAAAATATATATTAAAAAAGTAATTATATTTTTTACAAACATAAAAAAACATAAAAATAATATAAGAATAATGAAAACAATTTTTTATTATCATAAAATATCTAACTAAATAAAAATTTAAGTTCAAAAAATTCTCAATTAACACTTTTTAAAAAGTTAAGAATAAAGAATCTCAAAAATTATTGATCACAATCATTAAAGAATGAACAACTTTTTTAAAATTTTTTTTTAAAGAAATGGTTGATAGAGATGTAACATAAAAAACAATTCCTATTCCCTTTCCTTTTACTTATGCTTAATCCTTTTTTATCTCATTCTTTTCAATTTGAGTTTGCCTTTACTCATATTCTTATTTGTTTTCCCTTTCACAATCCTTATCCCTATCCCTATCCCTTCGCTGTCCTGACCAGAGCATCCCCAATCCCCGTCCTATTCTCGTTCCCGTTCCATTCAATTATTCACGACATTCAAGACAAAATTCAAGCTGGTATTCTCTTTTTGAACTAGTAAAATAATATCAGGAAGGGATTGTATTGTAGTACAGGCCTATGTTTGTTTATTTTACTTTTGCATTTTGTAGTTGAATCGCCCTCTATATGATAATAGAGCCGGCCAATTCAATTTTCAACAAGCTCTGAGTTGCCGCCCAAGATCTTTGACAGTTTATTGGCTAACAAAACTGTCAGAAAATGTTTGGACTGATGAGGGAAATCTGTCAGGCTAATTGCATATACAACAATTCAAAATGTTGCCATGAGTACTCTGTATTTCTTGGCGGCACTAGTGGCGTTCATAGTTGTGAGAATTAGGGGGAAAGATAGCAAGCTAAAACTTCCCCCGGGTCCAAGGGGATGGCCTGTGTTAGGAAACCTCTTACAAATTGGCGGTGTTCCTCATTTACGTATGAAAGAACTGAATATGAAATATGGGCCACTTGTTTATATAAAGATTGGAATGGTGCCAGCAGTTGTCACAGACGATCCCACATATGTGAAGGAGTTTCTACTGAAACAAGATAATGTTTTCGCATCCAGGCCAAAGTGTATTGCTTCCGACTATTTTACTTCTGGCGGAAAAGACATTGCTTTTGCTCCCTATGGTTCGCATTGGAGATCCATAAAAGGAATCTGTTCAACAGAGCTTCTGAGCCCTAAGAAAGTCATGGAAACCTTCAGACAAGGAAGAAACGATGAAATGCAGTGCATGGTAAATCAAGTGCTGGAGATGTCTGAGGCAGGCCAAAGCATCAACATGAGGGATCTCTTTGCTAACCTTGCGAACAACACCATTTCCAGGATGGTGCTCGGCCAGCGGTATTATGGGCCGAAGGGTGCCGCTTCGAATCTCGCAGCCCAACACAGATATATAATCTTCGAGTCATTTTCGATGGTCAACGCCTTCAACATTGGAGATTATATTCCCTTTGTGAAGGCTTTTGATTTCCAAGGCCAGGAACGTCGTATAAAATTTTTGATGGCCTGGATTGACAATTTTTATGCACGCATCTTCGAACAATACACAGAGGTTAATGCTCCCACAGAAAGCGGAGTGCCTGCTAACTCCCTCCAAACACTGCTTTCTAATCAGAGTCTTACCATCACCAACATCAAAGCTATTCTCATTGTACTTCTGATTTTCCTTCTTGTATGCTTCATTTATTCATCAATTCTCTTATAACTACGATGAACCAACTTCGGGAAAAGAAAAAAAAAAATAACCGTGTAGAAGATTTTGTCATCATTTTTTTTTTTTTTGGTTTATCATCCCTATTATGGATATAAAAGGATGTGTTGATAATAAGGTTCGATCCTAAAAATTGATATCAAAATCTTCTACACAGTTTTTTTCGGAAGTTAGTTCCATTGTATTTATAGACTGTGAAAATCATATCTGTAATTGATAAACATGTTATAGTCTAATTGTGTGGAGTTGTACAGGACATGGTGGCAGCAGGGACAGACACTTCATCGACAACTAGCGAGTGGACTGTAGCAGAGCTTCTATATCACCCAGAATACATGAGCAAAGTACGTGAAGATATAGTCTGTGGTGGGTAATGAAAGGCATGTGGAAGACTACGACCTGCCTCGCTTACATTTTCTGAAAGCAGTAGTAAAAGAAGTATTCCGGATTCATCCAGTGGGAGGATTTCTTATACCTCATCTGTCGATGCAGCATACAAAGGTTGGGGGTTTTGATATTCCCTCCAACACTAGAATTCTAATAAACACGTATGCCCTTGGGAGGAACCCGGCTGTGTGGCCGGATCCACATGAATTCAAACCAGAACGCTTTCTCTCTCCCAATGAATTACTGGAAGTGAATTTGAGTGATGCAGAGTGTCGTATTGTTCCATTTGGAGCGGGGAGAAGAAGGTGTCCAGGTAAAACTTTAGGATCCACCGTGGTACTGCTTGGAGTTGCTCGTCTGATACAATTATTCGATTGGCTTCCTGCAAATCATAAAGAGAGACTGGATGAGGAGGACATGAAGGACGCTTATGGGTATACCGTCAAAGCTCAACCCCTCCAAACCATTTCCAAGCCCCGTTTTCATAATAAGCCACACCTGTACCAGAAACCTGTGTCTCATCTTTGAAAATGTTCATACTTTATTTGTATTATATGTTTATGTAAATTTTAGTGCAGTAATCTCCTCCTAATGTAAGTTTCAAGGTATTATCTAAATCAGGTTTTCTTCTACTGTATAATGAAATGTTTGTTATCATCATAAATCAGATAGCCTCGTTCATTTTGTCTGAACAATATACTAGATTGTTTCTCTTTTATCTTTCCATCATGCAGAATAATTTAAACTAACAGATTTTGAAGATTTTAAAAAACATGCACCTATATGGTAAAGTAGAGGTACTGACTTCATTTTCTTTTAAGAGTTCTACGGGCAGTCCACAAAAGTTATGCTAACAGTTCACCAAAGGGGAACATGTTTAATTATATTTTAAAGGAGTTGAGGTTTTCACAGTTTATATTATGATAGGAGTGAGTTTTTAAGGAAAATTTGGTTGAGATTTATTAATTTATGTGGATTTTAGATTTTCATAGTTTAAATTATAATGAGAGTGAGTTTTTAAGAAAGATTTAGTTAAGTTTTATTAATTTACGATTCTAAATTTTGTTTAGTAAATTTTAATGATAAATTAAGTTATGTGATTTGAATATATATATATATATATATATATATATATATATTGAAATGATTTGTAATTTTTAATTAATATATTTTTTTAATTTATTTAAAATTTATAGATGTAATAAATCTTCACATAATTTATTTAGCTTTTTAATGTAGTTATTAGTTTGTGCCCATCATCATAATTATTAGTTACTTTATACAAGAAGATAACCATCAAGTCCATCCCGAACAACATACTATATTTTTGAAGTCATTGATTCTATTTTATTTATTTATTTATTTTTTCGAAATTGATTGAATTTTAAAAGCTTTGAACATTATTTTATATTAAAATTAAAATAAGGATTTGTTCTTATTTTCTTGTATTATAACCAATTACATCAAAGGTAACCTCAAAGAGAACTTCAAGAAATAATCACCTTTGAAACCTTTAACAAGAATTTTATTATACAATACAAAATAGAAACAAGAATTAGGATAAAATATCCATTATGAGTTTGTTTTTAAATATCTATTATGAGTTTGTTTTAAAAAAAAATATGTGTAAGAAAATAATAAGCTTGTTTAATTTTTTTATATTTAGTAAACATTAAAAATCATTAATTATATTTTATTTTTATAAAATGAGTTGTGGTTATATATCAAAAAATATATTTTGAATAAATAAAAATAAACATGTGAATGTAGTAGAATATTAATGTGATATAATTGTTTAACATTAAATTTAGATATATGAGGTGTTTAGGGTTAAGAGGATTATATTAGTTTTAACATAAGAATGGTGAACTAATTTAATAATTAGGTCAATTAATAGAAAATTCAGATAAAAAATATTCTAAATTTATATAATTGAAATTGCTAAAAATAGTTAAGCACAATTATTAATAGTTATTGTAAAAAAATAGAAATAAATGATACTTAATTGGTTTAATTTGTGCATGTAGGCCTGGATAGAAACACGCTGGAAGTGGAATGGAGATGATCTTAGAACACTCATTAGATTTTGAAAATATCTTTTTTGTGGCCTTAGACACTTGTGTTAGATATAGATAGTTAAACCGACATTGGTGTCTAGTTCTTTAGTAGTTATCTTATATAAAATACTAACTAGAACTAGATGCAATCAAATAGAGTCTTCTAATTTCTTATCACCTTAATTTTGATGTCTTCAAATTATGCATACATATTGTCACTCTTTTTCAAATTATCAAACCCTAGCTCTTCACCCTTGGAGTGACTGTGAGAAAAATATATTAGTGGGCTCACAATGTTGAGCTTATCCCAAAGACCGCTTTCTCAATGGGTTTTGTGTACATAGCCAATACTTAAAAGAGGGCATTGGACTAATGTAGTTCTTCCATACATGTTAGCTTGTATGTATAAAGGTTTAACAAGTGATAAGAAAAGATATGCAGTGACCTCATTTATAACCTGGAAAATATGGCTCATGGTTTGCTCTTTGAATGCTTTAGACCTGTAGAAATATTTATCTTATGTTATGAAAATAGGGATAAATATGGTAGGTATTTCACTTAAATACTTGATGGAGTGCTTCTTGATATATTACCTTGTGAGTTGTGTGTGATTTTTGGGTGATAAATTAATGAGGGTTGATCTTGAATATATACCAATCCCTTTTAGAAATATATCACATCAAATCACTTAGTCTAACCTTTTGGATATGTTTATTTTTTAAATTAGATGATTTTGGAAACTGGACACTTTATAAGAAAAGGGACAGTTGCATCAACTCATGCCCATCTAGGATATAAGTGTCTTGAAAGTTATAAAATAGGTACATGACCAAAATTGGTAGTGAAGGATAATAATTAGGTTTAGATCTTTTTGCACAACATAGAAGGCCTAGTCATTAGAATAAAAAGGGTCAAACTAAGAGATAAGTAATTAGGCATAAAGAGATAGTAAACGTGAGCCTTTTGGTAGTGAGATGGTCTATAACTAAAATGTATAACCATGATAGGTATTTTTTAAGTGAAAAATAACAAGGTACTATATAAATCAAATTTTAGTATCCATATTCCCTTATTTTAATCTAGTAATGAAATTTTTAGTTTAAAAGAAAGAAATGTGTAACTAGGTGTGTATAACACACCCTAACTTTGCATGAGCCTAAAAAAATTACTTTGTTAATGATTGGTCTACAACCAAGAGCATGTTGTAAGTATGGAATCTAAAATTTTAAGAATTTAAAATGCATAAAATTAGAAAGAGAAAGGCTAAGAGTATACTTTTGTGTCGATACAACCATCTTTCCTTTTAAAAAATTTATTTGAAAATATACCTACTTATGAAGCATTGAAGCTGAGATTATGATAATTCTAAACTTACAAGTGTGAACACGTACACACACACACACACACACACACACACACACACACACACACACACACACACACATGCACACACACACATTGGAGTACACATGCCCCCAACATTGGTGTAAAGGTGAGTTAAAACATGACCATTGAGTTTGTTTCATCTCAATCATGCACTCCAAATATGTGTATAATTTGGTGAGTGTGATCAATTTAATAAAATCACACTATATATATATATATATATATATATATATATATATATATATATATGGTAAGGGTGGATGATTTAATCAAATCCATCCTATAATTCTTGTGAAATTAGATTATTTAATCAAATCTACCTTATAAGTTTGATAAAATTGAGTGATTTAATCAACCTATCCTTCCAAATGTGAACCAACTACTACAGTAGATTGGCTCGATAATAGTCCATAAAAATCCATCTTAGGTATGACAATAATCCATAATAATATTTTAAATTTGTAAAATGATTTGATTTTATAATTTTAGGTGCCCTTTGCATGACATATGCACCTCATATATGTCTTAAGCTTAAACTTGGGTATAATAACAATATCATTGTATGGAATGATGCCACAAATATGTATCTGAATCATATAATTATAAAATATGGTGAATTTGAAATCAGTGCAAGTGTGGATGACATGTTGCTATAAGATGTCCCCAATGAATCTATAGAATCTAAAAACTAATGTAAATGTGGAAAACATGTTTCTATTTAACATGCCCCCACTGTAATATGGAGATGCTGAGTACTGAATATGTTTAGAGTTCATGCCTTTATGACATGCCTCCATTCAAATATGAAATTGTAAAAATGTGGAAGGCATACCTCTATGACATTATCCCATTGATTACCCCCCCTTGAGATGAGGATAAGTAGATTCTAATAGTAAACTTACCTCAAAAGGATAAGATAACTATATAAGACATGTATGAATTATGTAACATATAGGAATAATATGTCTAGTTAGATACAACATTTAGACATGAAATATGTGATCACATCAAGTCCTAAGATGCATGATATAGATCATGGAAATGCCTACAGAGTAAAATTACAAGCTTAGCAAAAAAATCAATCACACACACAAGAACACCCAAAATAAATTAAAAGGAAATGGTCTAAGGAGACATCATACGAGGGGCATGTTCAAATGTTTCATGATTGAAGGGACATGACTTAGTAAAATGTCTAAAAGTCATAGAATGAAATATTTAAATGTGATTACAAAAAATAATGATATATTCAAATGTCAAATTAGGTAAGCAAAGGTAGGGGGCACAATCAATGGAGTGTATTCAAATGCTCAAACATTTAATACAATGAAAGATAATAGAAAACAAGGAGCACACTCAAGGAAGTACATAAATTAAAACATGGAATATAAGTAATTAACATGAATATAACATACTAGTTCCTACAACTATGTGTTTTCAAAAAATGTTAAGTGCATTGCATATCAAGTACACTGTGAAAATTATAAGCATGGATATAGGCATGTTTAAATATAAAATATAAAACATGATAATGTAAAGTGATCATATAATAATATAATATGGGTGTTTTATGATCAAAGCAACAGATGCCCCTAATGTACTTATAATGTGAGTAGAGGGAATTCCCAACATATGTGTATATATCATGTGTCTGGGTATGCCTTTATCATACTCAAATGAAGCATGCAACATATTTGCATGTAGGAAATAATGATATTATATATATTTACATGGAGAAAATAATATATGTATAATAAATAGTAAAACTAGGAACATGTAGAAATTGTTGTGTATTTTTTATTTTTCTTCATGCTTTTGTATTTTATATATATATATAAGGCAAAGTCTAGCCAATTATCCAATTTAAGGGATGCTCATCTAGAAGTGATCTAAACTATGAATATGGTATATCAAATTAGTTGTAGTACCAAAGGGCATGTATAGGTGTACTATCTAGTACTATAGGATCAATGATACTCTATGTATGTATCATAGTCTATTATATTATCTTGAAGAGGTAATAGAGAAAGTAGGGGTTCATGGAACCCATCATGTTATGCTTTGTATTTTATTATAAATATAAATTATAATAACATGTTTAGTTACTTTGGATAGCTGAGTATGTTGCATAGTAGAACATGAAGATTTTATGTAATCCACTGTGTAGCTATAATGCAATGGTATCTTGAGTATGGTCCACCTAGGAAAGGGGATTTCCTATTTATTACCCTTTCATATAGGATTAACCTTATAAATTTTTATAGTTAGTTTTGTTAAAATAAATTTCTATTGTTCAAGGGGATGTTCATATGAAATTCCAAGAACTATGACTACTCTATTGGTATGAATCTATTTAATACATCTATGCACTGTAGAAGGTAATACATGGAGTTTGTGTATCCAAATGAATCCCAATAACATATTAATAACTCATGTGTATGGTATAATTGATAATTTCATGACCACATGTGTTGGTACAACTTATAATTGTAAATAACTCTCACCAAGAATGTGTTGTGAGGTCCCATTGGATGTTTTGACTATTTTGGTTGAAGGGTAAAAATCATCATGTCTATATCTTAAATGTGCATGTAATGTCATGGTGCAAAAATTCTCACTAACACCATTATCAACATAACACTGTGAATAGGCTGGTGTTCAAGGTATGCTCAAATTAATAATGAATGAAGTTATGAGTCATCATCCATAATTTTCCTATCATCAAAAACAATAGAGGGTCTCTAAACCATATGGGGTATATGCCATGTATAAGTACCAATAATCCCATCTAATGAGTTCCCATGTAATGTGGTGGAGGAGGATGTGAATTATATGCCATTTGCACTTCCGTATTCATATGAAAATGATTTTGTAATGGATTACTAAACATATTTTGTTCTAATGATCACCAGGTTGTGACCTTGAATCCTTTGGAGAATCATCAAATGTAAGTTGTTGGTTATCCATAACATCATTGATCATATGCTTCAAATTATGACATTAGTTAGTATAATTTATAGGGCCCTAGTGATAGTCACAATAAGAATTGACATCATATCCATGAGGTAAAGGTCTACTCATATCAACCTCTATAGGAGGATGGTGAGATATAAGATTAAACTTTACAATACTATTAAGTATCCAAGCTTGAGACTCATCTAATCATGTAAATTATCTCTTTGGGGCATTGGATAAGACAAGCTGATTAGGTTGATGTGATATTGCATTAACAATTATAGTTATTTTTATTCAATGAAATTAGTTTCATTTCATGATCTCAAATAATATGGCATAACTCATCAAAAGATTTTAATATTTTAAAAACAATAGACTCATGTAATGGTTCAAACATGTTTTAATTGAATATATCTTGAAGCTCTTTATCTACCATTTGATTTGTCATTTTGACCAACATTGTCTTGTACCTCAAGTTATATTCATTGATAGGTTCACTGGTTATTTGTTTGATCTTTGTAATTTGTGCATAAGATACCTTTTAGCTAATGTTGATAGATAAGCATGCCAAAAATTGATCCATAATAGGTTTGAATTATTTTATTGAATGGATTGGTAAATCATATAACTACCTTAAATCATAGTCCTTGAGGCTTCTTGAAAATAGTTTAGTAAAAAAAAAAATCATTCGAGGCATAATCAAGGTATGTTGTATATAAAGATCAGAGATGTTGTTGAGGATCACCCTTTCCATCATAAAATGTGAACATAGGTGCAACAAAACTATTTAGCAAGGGGTGAAAATATATCTTAGGTGTAAAAGGGTTATGTAATACCTCTTATAAATCAATAGCATAAGATGACTTCATAGAATTTTTCTCAATATTATTAATCTTAGCTTGCAAATTTTTTATAGTTTGGACAAGTTCTTTCACATTTTGATTGATAAAAGTGGAAGTTTTATAAGCCACCAAAGGAGATGTACCCATGGTTTAAATTGATATAGGCTTTAAAACTAGTAATTGGGTTGAAGTGACAATGTTTCCCATGGAGGATGTAGCAATAATATGATTTGTCTTAGGGAATATGGGTGTAAACATATAACCTATGCCCCTATTAGATGTATGATGTGATTATGTTCCCAAAAGGAGGTTTATTTGTATGGGATTAGTTGTATTATCACCTAATGATTCACCATCGCTAGGGAGGATGCCTTACCCTTGACATGTTTACTGATTTCATCTCTTGTAACACACAAAAATGCATCCATTAAGTACTTTTTGCTATTGAGATGAGTGAATAATGTTTCTTTATCTTCCATTTGAAAATTATTTTTTTGATTAAAATTTTGTATTTATAAAAAATGAAACATTTAGATCTTGTAAAAAGTAATTTACAACAAAAAAATCAGAGTATAGGAAACCCTAGGTCAATATAGGGTTTGAAGACCAAAGGTCAGGTTCACCAAATCATTAATCCTAAATTTAGATATGTGGGGGTATCTAGGTTTAAGAGTATTAGATTAGATTTTACACAAGGGTGGTAAACTAACCTAATAAACATGTCAGCTAATATAAAAATTAAACAAATAGTATTATAAATTTATACAACTGAGATTGCTAAAAATAGTAAAGTTTAATTATTGATAGATATTGAAATAAATTGGAAAAAAGTGATACTTAGTTGGTTTATTGTGTGCATATAGGCATGGGAAGGAATAGGATGGAGGTGGACTGGGTAATGATATTGGAATAGTCATTAGATTTTAGAGATATCCTTTTTGTCTCCTTAGACCCTTGCATCATATTTGGACAATTACAATGATGTAGATGTTTAATTTTGTCACATGTGTCCTATACAAAATATTAACTAGATCTAGATATAACCAACTATAATATTCTAGGTTTTATGTCATGTTTCTTCTAATGTATTTAAACCATGCACACATTGTCTCTATTTGTAAAATGATCAAACCTTAGCTATTCACCCTTAGAGTGACTAGGAAAAAATGGGTTAGTGGGCTCATAGTGTCGAGCTGACCCCAAATATCCCTATATAAATGGGTGTTACCTACATAGATAATACTCCAAAGAGGACCTTATATTGATGTAGTTTTCCCCTACATGTTGGTTTGTGTATGTATAAGGGTGTAATGTGTGATTAGTAAAAGCATGCAATGAACTATCTTATAACTTGTAAAATATTGGTTATGGGTTGCTCTTTGAATTCTTCAAACCTATAAATATTTCTCCCATAAATGATATGGAAATATCTATAAATGAAAATTTTGTCACTTGAATGTTTGATTGAGTGCTTCTTGGTATATTTCTTTGTTATTTGTATGTGATTTATAAGTGAGGAATGAATGAGGGTTAATATTTTATATATACCAATCCATTTTATAAATATCTCACATTAAAGCACTTTGGATGAAATTTTGGATACATTTATTTTATAAATTTAATGACTTTTGGCACTTAATAGTTTGTAGGAAAATAGAAAGTTGCATCGATGAATGTGTTTGCTTGGGATGCAAATGTCACGAGAGCTAAAAAATAGCTACAAGTTCAAAACTGGTAGTGAAGGATAATAATCATGTTTAGAGATTTTTTCATAGTATTTAAGACCTTATCATCATCAATGGTTGAATTAAAAATATAATAAATTAAACACAAAGAGATAGTGAACATGAGCCTGTCAGTAATGAGAAGGTATAGAACTAAAAGGTACAACCATGATAGGTATTTAACAAGTGTACAAGATTGGGATACTATATGAATCAGATTTTAGTATTTATAGTAGTCACTTAAAAATGATCCTTGTAAATTAATTATTCATTAAATTTCATGATTATAGGGTGTTTATGTACAAGTCAATTATTGGTTCAAATTAGGTTTTTGGGTTATCATCATGTCTCTTATCTTTCTCTTTCTTCCCTATCTCTTTATATTTTTGAATATTTAGGATAGTGTGTTTGAAACATGCCCTATAAATCTAATTATTTTGTAATGTTAGTGCATGGTCCTAAATGTTTTGTGTGGCACCTTATGGCTAGCTAGAATGCACTCTCTTTATTCATCCTGCTATGTCTCATCTTATGATTGTTGATATCGATTTTCACACCTATAGGTCCTAAATTGAGTTTATTTTTATTATAAATATAAAAAAATTGGAGGTACACTATATATATATATATATATATATATTGTACACTATTATTCACATTAATCTATTGGGTACTTGGAAATATTATAGATGAAATAAGCATTTATTGAAGCATAGAATTTTAGTTTTAGACATAGACCACAATATATTAGTTTGTGTATTCAATTAGAGATTCTCCAATCATTAAGGTTTGGTTTTTGGATATTATTATTTTCTAAGGGATTGAAAAATATTAACATCATTCAAGTATTATATGATTTAATTATGTTCCAAAATATATGTTGTTTACTTAAGCTATCATATATTAGTATCTAATTACGGGAAGAAGATAAATTGTATTTTTCAAGTGATCAGAGAGAGATCAAGAAAAGTTGAGCAAGATTTTTGGAGGTCTAAACTGGAAAAGTGTAGTCATAATTTTTTTCAGATATATCTTCACTTTGTCCCTGAACAACATGGAAATTTGGACTATTTAGAGTGGAAGTGTATAATCCAAGAAAATCTTCCCCATTTTCCATCAGTTTTC